>JABFPM010002032.1:0-17897 GCA_022817325.1 Idris sp. 1 HC-2018 | reverse complement strand
ATACAATTTGCTATATACCAGATAGGTATAGGCTTAAAATTGTGATTTTTAATTTTAACCATTTTTAACCATTTGAGTTAATCTAGAACTTTATCTATTAAAAATAATTTATTAGTATATGCATGTCATTCATTTGTTTGACACGTTTGGAATGCAAATTATCAATCGTTTGTAATAAACGATTGAGTCGTTTTTTATAAACGATCTATCTATGTAGATACATCATTGATTCATTTATTGAAAAAATTTATGACTCAATTTTT
Source organism: Idris sp. 1 HC-2018 (assembly GCA_022817325.1). Taxonomy (NCBI): domain Eukaryota; kingdom Metazoa; phylum Arthropoda; class Insecta; order Hymenoptera; family Scelionidae; genus Idris; species Idris sp. 1 HC-2018. Next base: position 17,634 of record JABFPM010002032.1, on the reverse strand, counting down.
TTCATAAACAAATCAGTCGTGTCGAATAAACAAGTCTCTCGTTTGCACTATTTTCGGTGTAGAATTTATTTGAATGTTTTTTTTCAGCAAAAGACAGGACATTTTATGTTAATATAATCCAGCTAAAATACATATTTATAATATTAGTTAAGAAAAAATAATTAAAGTTAAAGTTTTAACACGAAAACGTGAAATAAACTTAAAATGTATCAGCTTATCTGTTTTTAACACACAAAAATACTTTTATTATTTAGTTTTATTGTTGACAGATACCAACGTATTAAGGTGTGAAGTATGCAATGTTACGAGTCAACTGGAGAACATGATAGACAATCAGTTTGTAACAAAATTGGCTGTCGAAGAGTCTGGAAACAACGTCGAAGAAGACCCCAAAAATGTGGAGGAAGAAAAAAAGTGCACGAGCTGTCATGACGATGCCACCGCTACAAGTTGGTGTGTTGACTGTGAAGAATTCATCTGCCAAAATTGTGTCATGGTAATCTAAATTATTCTTTTTTCATACATGTTATTATTATAATATATGTATTTTTATTCAAAATTTATTGAATAATTCTATTATTTACATTTTTCATAGTATATGAGCATTAGTTAATAAAAATTATCATTACTTTTATTTATTTTATTTTTTAATTTTTGTAAAAGGGTATTTCCGAGAATAAATGTAATATGATGATATAATATTATAATTTTCAGGCACATCAAAGGCTAAAAATAACAAAAGACCACACAATCAAACCAAAAGAAGAAGTCGCAAGTGACGAAGATAACAAAAAAAGTGATAAAGAACTGCCACATTTTTTGTTTTGTTCTGTTCATTCTCAAGAACAGTTGTCATTATTTTGTCAAACCTGTGATCGCTTAACATGCAGGGACTGTCAGTTAACTGAGCACAGAGATCATAAATACAAATTCATTCACGAAATCGCAGCGGAAACGCGTGCCTCAGTTTCAACACTTCTCAAAGAAGTCAGGTAAATACCTTTAAATTTTCTTTAAATTCAACTCAACAATATAATTATAATAAAACAAAAAAAAATTATCAACAATTTATCTTTCAGTTACAAAAGAGTACTGCTAAAAAGTGCTATGAAAGTCATCGAAGACAGACAAGTTTTAATTTTAGAAAAGAAAAAGAGTTTAGTTCAAGACATAACACAGATGGTTGTACAGTAAGTGTTCTGATACATCTAAATTCTTTAAATTATTTTATTTAATTAAATCTAATATACTATTTGCTTTTATAATCAGGTTAACAACTGCAATAAATTCAAGAGGCAAGCAATTAGTGATGCGTTTAAATGAAGTTTGCGATCAAAAGCAAAACACTTTAAACGAAAAGAAAGTTGCTCTTGACCAGTTGTCAAAATTAACAGATCATTGTATACAATTTGTTGGACATGCTCTTGAAAAAGGATCGGACATGGAATTATTGTACAGTAAAAAGTATGAACCTTCTTTTTGATATCCAAATTTAATGATAAAATATATAAAATTATCATTTTTTAATAACTTATATATATTTTACTTCATAGGTCAGTGACGAATCATTTACAACGTATCAAAAGTCGACGTGCGGACATCCCAAATCCTGAAATACCTGTTAGAATTCATCTTTCCCTGGAGAAAGTACCAGACTTAATAAAAGGTTGTAATGTACTCAAAATACTGCTATTAAAAACCTTTTTCCAAAATTAAATTAAAAGTTCCTTTCAATTAAAATATTTTACTGATTTCTAATTGTTTATTTTCTAGTGGTTTCATCAATTGGAGCAATAGTTGTTGATGGCCGAGTGTACCCATCAACATCCCCCTCCTCCGGTTCAAACACCCCATCGGCGCCAGACGTACCACCGCTGGAACCAAAACAGTCGTCATCTTCCTCAAACACACCGAACCTTGAAGAAGCCGTCGTACCCCCCATGCCATTTGCCCAACAAATCACACAAAACCAGCCCCCAATGAACTGCTTTTCTCCCATGCCCCAGATCCACGTTCAACCCCCCAATCAAATTATAGAACACAAAATTCAGCCCCAGCAGCAGCATCCAAACCAGCCCGAGCAGCAGCGACCTCTAGGCCCAAACATGGTACAGAATTATTACTATGCTCCCCAACATATGGCCAGATCGTCGCCCCAACAAATGCCTGCTAGAGTTCCTTACATCACAACTTATAACAATCGCATGCAGCAACCGCAATTGTTGAGTTCAATGCCCCAACGCAGCAATCATCAACAAGTGACGTCATCTACCCATCCTCAGCAACAACAGCAGCAACAACAGCAACAGCAGCAACAGCAACAGGCGGCTATGGAACAGCAGTTGAATCAAAATCCAGGTCTGAGGGGATTATTGGCACACAATACTCCGCCTTTTAGAAATGTTGTACCTGCACCTAACCATGTACGGTACAGACTGCCACCCAGTTACAGGTAAAAAATGTTGAAAATACAATTTCATTTGAAGTAGTCTCTTTTATAATTTTATTAAACATGCTTTTAAAATTTATAAAAACTTGAAGTTTTACAAATTTAAAGGCATGTTTAGCAAAGTAATAGTTTAAAAAACATGATTTGAATTTAAAAATGCTTTTAAGATGTTTAAATATGTTAAATTCCTAAAATATTAAATTTGTAAAAGAATTCTTGATAAAATTACAAAGAACTACTTTCAAAAGAAACTATTACAGTTATTAAAAACGCTTCTTGACAGTAAATTGTTTAAATTGTGTAAATTGACATGAAATTTATTCCAGATATGCAACAAGTGGCGTACCACAAAATCCACAAGCACAAATGTATCAGGGTTCAAACGCAACAATGATGCCGAACATGAGAATGCAGCAGTGTCCCCCAAATTCCCCCTCGCCTCAGCAACACATGAACTACCATGTACCACAGCAGCAACCGGCCACGGTGACACCAGGCGCACGTTGGCATATCCCACAAAATGTGAATCCAAATATGCCGTACTACAACGTGCGTCAACAACTGCAGCAACAACAACACTCGCCTCAGCCTTTACCAGTTCCTATCAATGATTCTTACAAAATAACGTTAAAAAATCAACAGCCTAACAATGTACAGCAAAAGCCAGGTCAACCAGGGACAGTAAAACCGGAAGCAAATTCGCAAACTACGGCACAAATTAATAACAACAATATTAGTAATAATAGCAATAGTATTAGTAATGTATCTATTGCGGGTATGAGCGGAGGACATACGGTGAGCTCATCTGTGCCGAAGACCCCGAGTCCCGTACCCCAGGGTAAATCTGATGATACTGAAAAGTGCTTGGATAAGTTTTGTCAAAAGTCATTAAACGACTTGATGTTAACTATTGCTAAGCTGGATAGCAATGGTATAGTTGTAATTCCAGAAGCGCAAAGAGCGCAGACGGACGGTTCTCAAGTGGACAGTTCGACTGACGAGGCAATCCATGCACTTACAGATAACTCGTCGGGCGAGAATGAAAGAGATTATGGTAAGGAAATATTTTACGGAATTATATTTTATGCATCAGAAGATTCATTTTGTTAAGCTTTTATTTTCAAACAAGACAAATCTTTTTGTTGACATTTACTGTAAGTTGCATTGTTGCTCATAATTTTGTATATTAATGCGAATTATTTTTGATAATTAAAAAGCTAATTTCATGAATGTTGAATGAATTTGAATAATAAATTATCTAGAAAAGTATTTAAAATATTAACGTTTTAAAAGATTAAAGTTACTTAAATTTTTGGTGTAATCGACAACTATGCTAGAAATAAAGAAAATTATTGATACAAGTACAAATATAGGCATGTGTGGGCAGTTTGGATTCAAGTCAGATTTCTATTTTAAAAATACAATAATTTAAATAATTTGAATTAATTTACGATTTTTCTTTACGATACATCAATGTAAAAAATAACGTTGAGTTAAATCATTTGACTAAAAAATATAAACTATTGTGTTTAGAGATATTTTTAAAGGACAAGCTACAAAGAAACTTCTGATTGTAATTATAATGACCTGAGAGCTTAAAATATGATTTCTGCAATAAGTGAAATAATTAAACAAAATTCGAAACGAAAATTTTGACTACTTTTTGCACAAAAGTGGAATTATCTAAGCCAGAGTAGATGCTATTACAGTCAACTCTCTTTAAAATTGCAAGAGGAACAGATTTTTGATAAATGACGAATCATGTCCGGAAATACCTGCACATGCCTAGTAAAAAAAGAACACTTCTTATCCAAGCACTTATAATAAACTAAGTACGTTAAAAATATATTTGTAATATAATAAAATATTGTTATCTTACAGATAATTCTAAAACGAATGATATTTCAATGACAAAGGACGATCCAAATGAGGATTGGTGTGCTGTCTGTATGGATGGGGGTGATGCAGTTTTGTGTTGTGATAGATGTCCAAAAGTTTTTCACTTGTACTGTCATATACCTGCATTAAAATCTTTCCCAGAGTATGTTATACTTTTGTTAATCATTTGAATGGCTGTTTGTAAATAATTGTCATAATAATTTAAATATTATTTTCATTTTACAGTGAAAGTGAAACATGGCAGTGTATGTTATGTACAAATGTTCTTGACTGCCCAGAGGAAGCTTCAGGTGAAAAAAAGCAACATGGCATGACGAAAAAAGAATTAAGGATAGCGCAAAGAATTGTATTAGAATTGTACTGCCAATATGAACAAAGTCTTCCTTTCAGAGAAGTTGTTTCTCCTGAGGTTAGTGATAAAAAAATACTATTAAAAAATAGAATAAAAACTTATTCTTATAACCTAAAAAATAATTTCACAGATCGTTGATTATCATCGTATAATTAAAAAGCCAATTGCTTTGGAGAATATAAAAGAAAAACTCAAACCGGATGCACCAGATCATTATACTGATTTAAGACAAGTTATGGCTGACATTAGGTTGATGTTCAAAAACGCATTTACTTACAATCCTGTAAGTTTTATTAACTTAAAATATTATTTTAAAATATTTAAATGAAACATCAATTAATAAATAATAATGATAATAACAAAATATTCTAGGTTGAATCACAGGTGTATCAAGAAGCTCGTAGTTTAGAAGAGTTTTTCGAAAAGTTATTACTGAAGTGGGCACCAAATTACGCTTACGACGATCCATTTTTAGCCGCCGTAGGAGATGAAGACGAAGAAGTGTTTCCTCCGAACCGAAAATATCGTCGTGTATTAAGTGACTGACTCTTGGATGAGATATAGTTGTCGATTGCACAAACTGTATCTTCCGTAAAGCTTATGACGGTGATTAGCTGATAACAAATTATAGAATTTTATATTTATATCACAATTAGTTTGCGAAGGTGTAATTCACGTTTTTTGGAAATTTGATAATGCCTATCCCAAGCATTTTTCAATTTAAAATTAACATGTATATCAATGTTTTTACATAACTTTATTTCTAAACGAATTATTCTAGATGTTTCTTTTTTTTAAAAAAAGAAATAATTTAACGTAAAGTACAATATTTGATATCATTCTAGAGTAATTGTAATTAAATGTATAAAATATATTTCCGACAGTAAATGTAATTCATTTAATTTAAAATATTGTATTTGTATTTAATTTTTTTCTTTTTTTGTTTGACTGAATAATAAATTGAAAAAATGTTTTATTCAATAATAAATATCATTTGTATACATTTTTAAAATTGTATTCAATATTCGAAGTAAAATGCTTTTGACTTTGGTGATAAAGTCTGAAGTTGAGTTGAATATAAATTTAAAATAAATAGTACATAATTATGGTGATAATAAATGTAATCTTAAAGATGATGTATTTTTATAAAGTGCATATTCCGTCAAAATTTGACAACTTGTTGACAATTGATTTTACATTTGATTAATATTGTATAACACCATTGTTTTACTCTGTATAAGTAAAAAATTTAAAAAAAATAACTTTTCGTTTAGGATTTTGAAGATTATGTATAGACTCATTGATTATTATTACAAAACAATCAATTTACGAAGCCTAATATTAATTGTTTAATTAGATTTTTTGATTCAGTTTATTATACTTTCAGATTTTTGTGATTGAAAAATAAAAATGATGTTTTCAGTTAAGATAATTTTCATTTTTACAGTAAATTAATTTTAATCTTTGTTTGTAATTAGTTTTTAATTACATAAAAAGCATGAAAAGTTAAGCTCATTTAAGTTAATTTTGAACAAAATTTAAAATATTAAATATAGTTTCTAAGAATACAAATCCTGAATCCTTATTTATGAAAACAATAATAATATACTAGTAAAATTATAGCAAAAAATAAACAATTTAAAAATGGTTTAGCAGTTAAGTCCCATTTTTATACACTGTTTTTTTGTACACATCTTCAGATCTAGAAAAAAAATAAACTTTCATAAATGTAATACAACTTTTGCGCTGGTTAACAGAACCTTTATTAAATTTGGGCTTAAAGTAATATTCCATAAACAAATTAAAAGTATGACGTGTTTATACAAGATACGATAATATTTATTAAAGTATCAGACTCTGGATCCCTGCGATTTGTATTTTTAAACTTTAACCTACTTAAGATACTCGAATGTTACCGATTTTGTTTATTTATTAATATTTACGATCTATTTCTATGTTCGAAATAGAGAAGTTGCATAGAACACTTTTTTTATATATAAAGAATTCGAGAAGTCTAAAACAAAATATAATTGTTGAATTTATATAATTGTTTAGTTTACAATATATTTTTTGAATATTGTACTACAATATGGAGCTGCAACTTCGCTATTTGTTTTGAAATGAATTTAACATGACGTAGTCGAAGGATGCTTGAATTTGGTAAATTTATGATAATTTTTATGTGCTTTCAAATCATGAGTTCACGATCTGTAAAAAGAAAATGATAACGATGAAGTAAAATGTTATTAAGTTTTATATTAAAATTGTTGTAGTTTTTAATTAATTCAACCCCTTTAGATTTAGTACATATATTTGTTAATCATAATTTGTATAATATTATAAAATATAGATTTTTCGAGAAACAATAAATTATAATTTCTTTTAGTTTAATAAATAATGAGGAATTAATTTTCAATTTAAATAGTAGAATTTTTCATAAAAAAAAGAATAATTTTATTATAATAATCATATCTTTTCTATTTATTTATTTCTAATGTAAACATTTTTTTTTTATATTAAAAATGATGTACATATTCTTTTTGAAACGTTTTTCATTAACATTAAGATTGCTTTCCGACGCGATTAATTTTTTATTTTAAATTCCCAAACTACTTAGAATTCACTGTCTGCCAATTTGAAACTCGACAAAAAGTCCATTTTTGTCTCCGTTTAAAAAAAGTTGATATGTATAAAATGCAAATATCTTCACACTGAAAAACACTAATGTTAAAAGAAAGAAAATGTAAATTCCAAGTTTTTATTTTATCATGCATAAATAATTTATATGGTTTTATGTTATAAATAAAAAATGATACTTATTTTAAAAAAGTAGAAAGGAAAAAAGTACAATTTTAGACGACACTAAAATAGCGCGAAAAGTTTAAATCTTTCTTCAAGAAATTACATTATATTTTTGTTAATTTCTTTTTTGTTTTATAATACTAATTAAGTCAGTTAATTATTAAAAAAGAATAAATTTGATTGTAATAATTATAGGCACGAAGAAAATAGTTAATTTTATTTTATTCGAGTGAACCGGATCCTCGGGAATGTTTTATGGTAATTGAAAAGCAGACACAACTTTGCGGTGAAAGGGCTTTATATCGTTCCCTTACAGTTCAAAATCAGTCACCATTCAAACGCTGTGCAAGAAGCATGATTTCAAAGCAATGATTATGTAACAAAGAAATTCCTCTGTCGCGCCCAATCTAAAAACGTGTTTTTGTGATTATAAAATAATTATCAAAACAGTGGATTTTGTGAATGTTATTTACATTACATAATTTTATTTGAGAAAATAAAATTCTTATACAATTGTTAAAATAAAAATATAATTATATAAAAATATAATTATTGGTGGATTAGTGACATTTTGTGTTAATGGTAAAGTGAACAATTATTTTGTCATACAATTTTTTTAAGGAATTTAGGTATAAGCTATTATTAAATATGGATAAAAATTAAATTAACAATTTTACGAGCGGTTGTTAAAAATTAAATTTGGTAATTTACAATTTTATTAAAATATCGAAAATAATTTCTTTTTATTCTGTAATTATAATTTTACATAAAAATAAATTTACTGTATGCTATTTACTTATAACAGTAATTACTTTTTTTTATTTAAATCTTTTAGTTGTGAATATCTACATCATCAATGTTGAACTTATCTACAAAACATTTGTCGTGTCACAAATTTAATGAAGATTCATATATTGCAATTCACACAACCACAAATAATTCAATCAAAAATGTTGGCTACTCGTTCTGCTCTAATAATGTACACAAAAACGAAATCAATCAAGTAAGATATATAAAATTGTTAAATAAATTTTTAAGTTGAAATATCATTTAACTATGAAATAAAATATTTGCAGAAAAATTATGATTGTCACAAAAGAGTAGCGCCTGAGGAACGTCTGCGTTTAGATCTATCATCACTAAACATTTCACTATTTGATTCCCGTTCGAAGAGTCGCCTGCAGAAAAATGAAAACGAAAGTGGTCTGCCTCCCCCATTACCTCCGCCATGCCGACACAAGCAAAGTGGATCCGATATTCCACCGCCATTAAAACTTAGAGGACCAAAAAATTTGCCACCCCCACCGACTATACAGTGTCTGAGAAATTATAAAAGAAATCAAATTTCGAATTCTTCTTTCTCTGCTACTAATTTAAAAAGTAAAGACTTCAATAAAACTGAAAGCTTGAAACCTTTGAGAATATTAAAGACACAGTTTTGCACAACAATTTAAGTATTAACAAAAGTTTGTAATGCAGATTGTAAGTAAAAGTAAAAAAAAAAACAATGTACTTTCCCAGTACTTTTTTTTAAATTCATTTTTTACTTAAAATATTTTATATACTTTTATAAATATTACTATTATGAAATAGTAAATATATATTTTTTAAAAATTTTTCTTACATTCTGTAAATACCACTAAATAATTTACGATGAGTAGTTTATAGTGATAAAAAAATGTAACTGTGATTTGTTCAATACATAATTTTACAATTTTTTTATGAAAAGTAGTTAAACTTATTTATTGCCATTACTTGGTAATATACATATATGTGTTAAATTACACTTAAGTAATAGTTTGTTAAATCAACGAGTAGTCCCCTAGGCCAGGGAGTATCAAGGTTGATCCAATACATTCAGATACTGACATGCTTATTGGGAAATCCTTTTTATAGGAATTAAATATATTATGCTGATTGAGTAATGAATTTTTTAAGCTTTTGAAAATACGCCGGCTATTTTAATAAGAAAAGGTATAACTTTGATTGCATCACTCAGTCAGCTCAGATATTATGAAATAATCGTTTTTCGGGAACTGTTGTTTAAAAATTCATATATGAATAGACAAACACTATTTTCATGTAAAAATAATTTAGAAGAAAACAATTTTTTTAATTTAATTCTTCTATAGTAACTTTATAATTCATAACAAACTTTTACATTATTTTAAAGTCGCATTTTAGTGAAATAAAAGCATTTTTAATTTTATTATTTGAAACAATGAAATACAATTTGCTTTCAAAATAAATCATATTTTTTTATTTTGAAACATTAGCAAAGAAAATTTGTACATAACAAAAAGTTTATGTAAGAAAATTACCTTATTTTTTTCCTCTAGTTTATCAAAAGGGTAGAATGATGAATTTTTGACAGTATAACTAATTTTCTGTTACTATGTTCTTATTAAAAAAATGGTTTAATTATCATTATTACTAAATCAAAAATTAATCTAACTGTTTTTTTCCAGTTTTAATAAATTCAAACTAATTGTCATGGGAACAAAGTTAACAATTGTGCTTCCTGTTATTCGTACGCGTTAATTTTTTTGTGTAATTATGCTTCTTTTTGTGACTACTAAATAAACTAACAAAGTTAATTATTTTATTATTAAAAACTTGTGTTTATTTTATACATTATATAATTATATTTTATGACTTTGTATATATTTAATCTAAGTAAAAATGATAGCACTTTTTTTAAAAATTTTTCATTTTATTGTTTTATTGTATCAATATAATTTTTTCGTAGAAAAAAGAATGTAAAGAACAAAAATCTGTAACTTTAAATTAGGATTAAACGATTGTCTGAAGCAAGTTGCTACGTTATCCATCCAATTAAATTCTAAGGCACATTGTAAAAGTCTAACACATGACCTTTACTGAAACATTGTACATACTTTGAGATTATTCAATTATTGAAGTGTAGGCAGAGTACACTTACTTTATTACAACTTAATCTCAAAGATATTTCTGCACTTTTACGTTTATTTTCTAGACAATAAGGAAATAATTTTGCAATTTATAATTAGTACTACTTTAAACAAAATCTTAACAAAAAAACTTATTACTTCTTAACAAAAATTAAAATGTATCACAAATTTACTTTATACTTTAAATTTATAATAAAATAAATAATAAAATTGATACCAGTAAAAATAAGAAAACAAAAAATAATTCAATAAAATTAGCTTTAACATGAGGTGAAATTATCTGAAATAAATTAATATTTAATATTTCTGTAAATTTTTATATTATTTTACAAAAATCTACTACTTCTAAACAATTTATAACATGCACATATTACATAATTTAAATCCAGTTTTTTTTTCTTTCCTAACATTTAATCGAATTAAATTTAAATAATATATAGTAACCTTGACAATTTTTATTATCCAGACAATTTAATTGACTTTAGCTACGACATTTGTATTTATTTCTTTCCGTTTCCTATACCAGATGACTGGCCTTCACTAGGAAAACCGTTACTTAAGATTCCAAAAATGTTGTTAAATGAGATTTTCATGAGACTTTCCTATACAATAAACTAAAAAAAATTAATATTCATTTCAATGCCACCACTGTAAAAAATTAAGCATTTTTACAAGACTCAACTGTACTTTATACATATAAAAAAACTTCTCCAGTTCATTACAATTTATAATATTAAAATTTCTTTTTTTAAACATTGAACTACTTTAAAGATAATAAAACATTGAACTACTTTAAAGATAATAAAACATTTTTTACAGTGATAAAATTACTTCGACCAAAATATTCATTCATGATAATGATATGATAATATCGAAAGATTTAATTATTTGAGAAATTTTGTTTTCATTTAAGACATAATAAATAATGAAAAATTAAAAGAGGGGGTAATAATAATTCAAAGGTAGGAGCAAAGCGGGGGAAATTTTAAATGACAGCTGAAGAGACATTGCTTAGAAAAGTCAGTTTCGTTTAACACTTCGATCCATATACTTAATAATTACAAAAAAAGTGATTTGTTCTTATTTTAAGAAACAATAAGTAACATTTACAATACACATAGTGTCAGACTATTCATTTCAATTAAAAATATAAAATATTTATAACATAATTTTCACAGTGTAAAGATAAATCAATTGTTCATAACAAATAATTTATAACATTTTTTTTGGGACATGAAAAAAATAGACATGAAGTTTGAAAGTTGCTTAAAATTTACAGTATAACAATTATTATACAGGTTTATAATTTTTGAGTTAGTTTTATATTTTTCATGTGAATTTAATTATAAACAATTTCTTAGCAATGTTAATAAACAAAATTTCAAGATTTTTTTAGTCAATTAAGATCTATGAAATTTAAACATAAATATTTGCAATGTCTATAAGTTACTTTGCATATTATATGTTGGTTATATAAAAATAATAATAATAACAATAAGTAAGTATAAGTAAAATATTAATAATTTTTATAAAGTGTATTGTCTTTAAAATGACACAAGTACAAGGTTAATCTACAGTAAATGAAAGGAATTTGCATAAAACAAGTGCAATCAAAATATACTTATCACAATTGAGTTGACAGAAAAATGATTCGGATCACATGAGGTGTAGGTTTAATCGAAATAAAACTGTTGCGGTGATGTGGGATCAACGATTCGCATTTGTTTATAGATTATCTCGTGCATTTCGCGTGTGAATAAATCTTTCAAGTTAATATATTGTCAAGTTATTGCACACTGATATGATGATGAGGTGTGCTTCAAGATCAGTGTGTCAGTGCTATCAATTATTATTTGACACTGTTAGCATAATGACATAATTTTTTTAAAATTATATTTATAATGTACTTGTTTTATTTAGTCTTTACTATTAGTTTAAATTTTAACATTTTTAAAGTACATTCAGAAATGGATTTTTGAAAATCAGAAATACTTTGTAGATTTTGTTTATTTTGTAATATATAAAAATAAGGGTATTTAACATAATTGCACTGAATTTTTCCTGTCTTGATTTATGACGCAAAATTACAAACTGTTGAAATTAAGTATAAAAATGTTTAAGTATTTATTCAAATTATAGAAAATTGAACAAACCATTTTAAAAAAGATTGTATTTTAAAAGTTTGTATTTGTGAAGTATTCAATAAAATGTTCTTTTTATTTAAATTTATGTAAATGTAACAAAATAGGGTTTTGTTAATTATATAAAACGTTCGATATAATACAGTGCAATTTCGGGTTAAAAAAGAAGTGATTTTATTTTTTTTAATTTGATATAATAAACTGTTATAAATATTAATTTATTTTTAATTTATTGTTTTGAAATTGAAATTTATTGTTTTTATTTATTTATTAATTCACTTGTAGTTTTCAATATCGAAGTACCTACACAGAGCTATAAATAATATTTCGATGAATTTTAGTTTTAGAACTTACTTTTCTTTTTTTGCCCTTGAACTCATTTTTTATGAATGCATTTAAATATTTCTTCTGACAAATTTACACTTGACATTGTAGAAAAGTATTTTTTTGCATTTATTTACAGTTTTTATAAGCTATTTAGATCATTTTGAAATTTTTTTTTCACTAAACCGTCATTTTTCATTAAAATACACAAAAAAAATAAATAAATGAATGCCATAAGAAATTAACAATTATGTTAACTAAGCAAAAAATAATCTAATTGTTATAAAAAACTAGAATTTATTTTGTATATGTTATAAAAGCAATCATTTTTCTAAGTTTAAAAATAAAATTGAACAAAAATGAATTAGTAACAGATAAAAAAAGTTTAAAAATTATAAATTCACATGAAATGCGAAGGAACATCAACATCAATAAAAGACAAAATTAAGTTCAGTAATTTTAATTATGTAATTGCACGTTTCAGAGTATAATAACAAAACTTTGGAGGAAACGGTGGTGCAACAGATTAACTTGTTTTTCAAAAGAGTTATGACCGATATTAATGGTGAATATCAATTGAGAGAAAGTTTTTTCATTGCACAATTTTAAACAAAAATGAAACAATTGATAGTAATAAAAATATAATATTCCCTAATAAATTTAAATTTTGTTTTCCCACAAAAATTCGAGTTACATAGTAACTCGATTTAAAATTATAATAAAATTTAAAAAAATTGTCAAAAGTAATACGAAAATAAATAATTTTAATTCTTATCAATCTTTCATAACCAAAACATTGTCGCGACCAAAGTATTTATTTATTTATTGATAAAAATGTCAATTCACTTAATTAATAATTAACGTAATACTTTTTTCAATTACTTATTTCTTTGGAAAATTTACGGATTCAAATGATTAAAATATGTTTTACAAATTAATTCCTCTTACATGAAGGGATAAAAATTGAAATATTAATCCTTAACATTATTTATTAAAAATTATTTAAAAAATGAGATTTAAATTTTTAAATTATAATTTGTAAGACACTTTTTTAAATAATAATAGTCTTTTCATAATTATATTTTTCAGGGTTGAAAAATGAAACAAAATTGGAAGCTACTAAACAAAAAATCCACGCATCTCGTGATGGAGACTTAGTAAGATCTAAAAAATAGATTGTACTTCAGAAAAATGATTCATTTTTATAATTTTATTTATTTTTGTTACATTTAGCATATAAATGGATATGAAAAAAGTTTAATGAAGCAATGTCTTACTTATGCGTCCTTCGTTTTGACATTAGGATTACTCAGACTGGTGTACCATTGGTATCCTCAGTTATTACTTTTTTCTACTCATAAAAAGTGTCCACTAATCAGGGCGACAAAATTATTAATAATTGTAAGGCAATATTTTCACTAATATTATGAAAATAAAAATGTATTTAATACTATTAACAAAGTTTATTTCAGGATAGTTATCAAGGGAATTATAAAACTTATTTTGTCAAGGATGTAAGAATTATATCTTGTGAAAATCTGAGGTGAGAATATGTTTTATTTTTATTTTGTTATTTATTTTTAATACAGCAATTTTATTATAAATTAAAGAAACTTTTGTGATAGTTCAGAACCATATAAAAAAAACTCATTAATTTTTTTTTTTAGTTTAGATCCAAATAAATCATCAGATAAAGATGGGTTAAATGATTTTAAAAAAAATAATTATCTTCCTTTACGTTTGGAAAATGGGACTCAACGGGAAGTGGCAAATTACAAAGCGTTTTGGTGTAAAAAACAATGTTACATTTGGGATGACACAAAATTTGAATTTTCCAGACTTGTAGGTCTTGATGTTCATATATTGTGCTCTGATTTAAATAATGAAACAAATAAAGGATTATCTAAGAAGGACCAACATTTAAAGTAATTTTAATATTTTATCTTCTTTTTGTAAATTTGATATAAAAATGAAAATTAGTTGAAAGTATTATAATTGGTGTTTAGATATTTACATTTTGAAGTACAAGTTTTAAAATTTAATTTATTTTTAAATTTTTAATTATATTTTTCATTAGTATTATATTTATTTCAAATTAATTTTCATTAACTAAAAGTTTTATACAGGCGCATAGTTTATGGATTAAACGAAATATCAGTACCAGTACAAAGCATCGGAGTATTAATAATATTAGAATTCCTAAATCCATATTACATTTTTCAACTTTTTACATTAGCAGTTTGGATGGCTGAAAATTATTATTATTATACTGGTGCTATCATTTGTATGACTGTTTACGGTATTACAAGTTCAATAATACAAACGAGAAAGGTTTGTTGGTTTTATTTTTTTTATAGGTATAAGAATTTTTTGTATATAAAAAATTTTGATTAATTTTTCAGAATCAACTTAATTTGCACAACACAGTGGCGATGACAGAAATGGTTCACGTTCTCCGAGAAAACGGTGAATTTGAGAATATATCTAGTGCTGATTTGGTACCAGGAGATATTATTGAATTATCGAAATATGGTGGAATTGTAGTTTGTGATGCAGTGTTACTAACAGGAAATTGTATAATTAATGAATCAATGTTAACTGGTGAATATTTAATCTCAAATAATATTTTTTGTTAAATTCTTTTTATTCAAAATTATGAAGTCAAATGTAAAATATAAAACTAAATGTTTTATTTGAATTTGTTTAAAAATATATTTATAATCTTGAAACAATAATTTTAAGGTGAATCTGTGCCGGTTACTAAAACACCACTGAGACCACTGCACAACTACTATGATGACAAAGAAAGTTCACATCATACTTTGTTTAGTGGAACAACTATAATACAAACAAGGTAAAACTAATAAATTTATAAGATTTGCTTAATTTTATTTTTATTTTATATTTGGGCAAAATTGAAGTAGAAAGTCGATTTGGATTTCATTTTTAAAACATAAATTAGTTTGATTGAGCAGGCAGATTGGAGATAAGCCCATTCTGGCCCGTGTTATCAGAACTGGATTACAAACCAAAAAAGGTGCTTTAGTGGCAGCTATTTTATATCCACCACCAATTGATTATAAATTTGATCGTGACTCTTATAAATATATGGGGATACTTGGCATTATAGCTCTATGTGGTTTTATTTATACAATCGTTAGTAAGGTATGCTACTTAAAATATATTGATACTTTTAATAAATTTATTAAAATAAATTTTCACGGGACTGCCGGGAAAAGTTCACTTATCAAAGCTATACCTTCATGAAAAGTGGTTTTTCCTTGTCTTGCTGTGAAAAATATTGTTCGTTGCTCGATAGAAAAAGGGATCACTGAGTAAATCCCACTTTTTCACCCCTGCAGCGAAATATACTATTTTATTATTATTATTTAGTCATCAAGAGGAGTTACACCAGGAGATATAGCAGTAAAAGCATTGGATATGATAACAATTGTGGTTCCTCCAGCATTACCCACTGTACTGACAGTAGGAAAACTGTATGCCCAAGGAAGACTTAAGCACAAAAAAATATATTGCATAAATAATAAAGTCATAAGTGTGGCTGGAAGTATTAATTTTGTTTGTTTTGATAAGGTGAAACATAATAACATTTTTAATAATAATAAAAAAAAATCACATTAAGATTTCAAACAGATTTAAAATGTTTAATGTACTGTTCATTTCTCAAGTTTCTAAATTCTCATATTTAATTGCAATCTGTAGGTTTAAATATTTTATTTGCAGACTGGAACATTAACTGAAGATGGTCTGGATTTGTGGGGTGTGTTGCCTTCTGTAAATAATATCCTTCAAGCCCCAGAGCAAGTAATAACAAAACTCAATGATCATCCAATTTTTGAAGGCATGTTAGTGTGTCATAGTTTGACGATAATAGATGGACAATATATTGGGGATCCTTTAGACATTAAGGTGATCGTATTATTATTATTATATTATTATTATCAGATTTAATGGGTCGCAATGTAATTCAGAGCACATGACTCTATGGCCTTTTTACTCTATCTCCAATTAAAACTTTAGGTAAAGGAGAGATATCTTGCAGTAGTGCAGAAGCTGCTAATTGATTTTAAACTATAATCTCTAACATCTTCTGGGTTAAATTTTGTTACTTCTAGCCATTTCTTCCTAAAATTACTTAATGCTGGACATTCGCAAAAGAAGTGCACTGAGTGTTATTCTCTCTATCGTCCTTACATCTATCACTTAATGGTGAGTTCTTCTTGCCGATAGTGTGCTTATGTTTTTCGAAATTGGCATGTTAGAAGTTCGATAACAGTTCTGAACTGTTTGTTGATCGACTCTCTCCTTTGTTTGATATTAACCATCTAAGCTGCCAGATTCAAATTCACTGCGAGACCTTTGGTTTGTGATCGAAGACTCATGAGGTCGGGCAAAAAGTTATGTCGGGAAAATTTTCCTTCATGAGCAATTCAAGTGACTTACTGAAGGTGCCCTCTTTTATTTTTAAGAACTCTTTAGCCGAATCTGAAATAATCCAGGCAACCTTAGCTTATCTAATATTGACTCAGTATCAGTACGCAACTTGTTCCACGCGTTATTTTTTTAAGACTTACTTATCAAATACTTCTAAATACAGTGGAAACCTCTTATAACGAGATCGGTTATAATGAGAGATCGGCTTTAACGAGCAAATTTCGAGCGTTTGGTTTGTTCCAATGTTAAATTAAATGGAAAGGTGATCGGTTGTAACGAGTC
>JABFPM010002031.1:0-17900 GCA_022817325.1 Idris sp. 1 HC-2018 | reverse complement strand
TCATATTCGGCATAAATGTTCTTTAGACCATAAGGAACAACTCCCTCGCTTACCTTATACTATCTGAACTATCGTTTGAATAATTTTATAATCTAAAACTTACGTATCGTGTCAACTAACATTTTTGCCACAACTTTCAATGACGAATAATTTTTGAAATTTAATAAAGAATGATAAAAATTAGAACGAGAAAAAAGTCTAGTTTTTTTCACATTACCTCTAAGTATCTTGTTTAAATCTAATTAAGTTTTTTCCTAAACGTAGCAATTTCCCTCAAATTATTTCAGTTTTACTTTTTCAAATACTTTCACTAACTAAATCACTATTTCAAAATAAGAAAAACAATTTCTTTTCTCACAATATGTTAACGTCATAAAAGTAAGTTGAAAATAATTATCACTTTCCATGAAAAAAAATCAATATAAAAGAAAAATTATTTCTTCTCTACCCTTTTTATATAAAATTGAATATAAAAAAATCAATGTTAAAAATGTTCTATCCTACACATTTATAAAAATTATTTGTACTCTACCCTTTAGTATAAAAAAATCCATGTTGAAGCTGTTGTATTTGACCAATAAAAAAAATACTTTTTTCAGATGAGCAATCTTAGTTTCGTTCAACCGGAAGAATGCCGGTGCGAGTGCCACGAAGAATCACGAAAAGCTTCAGTCCGCGATTCGCCTTCCTGCAGCAGTCACCACGACAGCACATCTGTAACAGCGACCCTCGAACGCAGCTCCTGTAACGGAAGTGGTGCCAGCAGTTCGGCAGCCGAACGCGACGTCGGAAGTGGCAGTGTTGTTAGGTAATACTATTAGTAATGAAAAGCAAAATTCGCGTACAAAAATTGCCCCCATAAGATTTCAACTAAACCCTGGAGTTGATTAGAAATTTGTTTTTGTACTTCCAGTGACAGTTCCATAGACTGCAGTCTGAGCATCGAGGACAGTGGCACTCAACCGCTCATCAGTCCAAGCTGTCCATTCGCGATGGACCTGGACGTGAACTCCGATCAATCCAGCAGCACACATCTGCTCCGGTTACACCGAAACGAAAACGACGATGCAGAATTGTAAATACACCTCATCGCCTCAAATTGCATTTAAGCGAATTTATTTTGATTGCTCTTCCTCCTTGGTTTTGTTCGACTTTTAATGCGATCTCTTCCTTGTGCGTTCATAATTTCGCTTTTAGTGGCTAATAGAAATTTTGTTCTAACAAATAAAGTTGGTCTTCACTCCTGAAATTAGTTTTTAAGTTTTAAATTTAAAAAGTAAATATAAAAATGTTGTTCTACAGGAAATATATTGAACAAGAACTTTTGTTTGAAACAAGTAATTGTTTAAATTGAATGAAAAATGTAGATTAAAATACTGTTACGAAAAATTGAAAGAAAAATTATAAAGTTGATAAATATTAATGGATCATACAAAGATATGTGCCTAATTTCAAAAAATGTTAAAAAATATTGGCAGTTAAACAGAGACTTTACTGTTAAATAAAAAATTATTTTCAACTGATATATTCTCTGTAAAAATTATTCCATTTGATAGATATAAATAATTATATGATTAAAAGGTAAGATTAAATTCAGCTTTGTAAGTAGACACAAATTAATAAATAGAGTGAGATTGGTATTTATGATTGTACCGAAAAATGTGTACATTATTTATCGTGAAAATAAAAAAAGTGTAAAAATTGTTAGGTGCCATCATAATTTTCAATAACTGTACCTGTTAACATGTTTTCGGATAATATGAAATTGCACTAAAATGTGTTCAAAGAAAGTAATTATACAACTAAATTTCTACTAGCTAACTAGAAAAATATGAACGCAAGAAATACGAAGGCGTATGAATTTTTCTGAATCTTTTTAAAAATAAAGATAAATCGTTTTCAAATGTCCAATTTACTGTTGACATATCAAAAAACATTTAATATATATAATAATAATAATAATATTAATAATAATAAAAACGAAAAATAAAATTATATAACGTAAAAATAATTTATTTTATAACATATTACGTGAGCAAATTTTATTATCAAAAATTTTAAAAAAAATTGTTTGCAACAAATTCTTCCTCAGACAAATTGCGTACGCCCGAAATTATTCATACTTTTGTAATGTTCCCAGTGAACGAGAATGATCTAAAATATCACACACGATTAAAAATTTAAAAAGTTCTCGTTTATTGGATTGTGTTTTTTGACTGATGCACCCGTAAAGTAGCAAAAATCACACAGTGGATTTGATCTCAAGGTTATTGATTTTTTGCTTGGAAAAACCAAAAACAAAAAAAAACAAATATTTAGTTCTTAATATAAAAATCTGCATAGAATAATAAAAAGAAACTTTTAACAATGTAAAATAGTTGAAAACAAAAACTTGGATAGCGGCTTTGGTGTGAATCCCATCCACGGATTTGTGAGATTTTAGCTCTCTTATATATGATTACCGTATTGAAAAAATTCCAAACGGTGTATAATAATAATGTACGAACAAACTTAGGTGTCATTTTGAGCATAATCATTTTGTTTACCAAAATGTTATCGCAATCGACCACCATTTTTCGCACACGAAATCCAACTACTTGTCAAATATAAGTTTTTGAAAAAAAAAAAATTGCTCTCTTTACATTTTATCGATGTTTTTCAAACTACTCGTTGTAATACAAAATTAATTACGCGCTTTGATATATTCATTTTACAATATTTAATCAGGTTTGCATGCTTCAATAAACATTTTTTGAATGTAACAAAAAAAATTGTCAAAAAATGAGAAGCAATTATCTTTCAGAAACAAACTTCTCTTTTTATGTGTAATTGCAAAAACTCTGCAAAAAGAGAATTATATAAAATTATAAATGTGAAAAACCAAAATAGCCTTCACGACCAACTTCTATAACTCATAAAATATTAATTGCCAAATGCAATTTACAAATGTCCGCGGATTTTTTCAATAAGATAACTCAATATCACAAATGTAAAGAGATTATTTGTATAGTATATATTGATAACAAGAAAAGGTGAATGATGAGAGTCGAAAATTGTAATTTAAAAATTGTTATTGTTGATCCTGTGGACTTGTTTGAACGTAGCAAAGTTTGTGAATAAGAAATGAAATATTTGAAAAATAAAAAAACCTTCATCTTTCGAAAACAAAAAAATGCGAGCAATTATACGATATTGCACAAGCAATTTGTCCTTATTGTTATTATACAATGGCGACGAAATTGAAACTTTATTTGCCGAACACGAGGACTGATTATTATACATTTTATCGTTCATTTCAATAAAAAAAAAATTTTTTATACAAAATGCTTCCTTCATTGATAATATACAATGCGCAAAGACAAATATAACAAAAAAAAGCAAACAAATCTACTGCCATCGATGATTTATCTGCAAAAAATTTACCCTGTCAAAAATAATTTTTGTTGTTGAATAATTTCAGTAAAAAAAAAAGATTGCCATAAAATTATTAAAAAATTATCTTTTAGGACAAAAAGTAAACTAAAACTGTAAGCGAAAATTTTGTGAAAATTTGGTCCGCAGTCCTGATCCTTCGCACACAAACTTCAATTGAAAAAAATATTCTAACAATTTAAATATAACAAAGTGTCAGAAATGTGCTCAATTTTTAATGCCAAAATAGATTTTGTTTATGAAAATTAGCCTGGCAACATTTTTTGACTTGTGTTGTATATACAAGAAATGGTTTTCGACGATTTTACTTGCTGATTTGTATATTTCTTCGTCAAGTTTTGAACAGAAATACAGAGTTTGATTATTTGTTTAAATAATAAATGTAAGCGTAGATGGTTTGCACAAGTAATCAATAGATAAGAGTTTTCGTAGAATTTTTTTCTTCTTCGTGTAAAAAAAGAATACCAAAGGTTTGAATAAAAATATAATGAAGGGACAAGAGGAAAATGAAAACTATAAAATGTTAAAACAAATTATCTCAACTGCCACGATCGCGATAAAGTATGTATTTATATCTGTTATGTAGTTATTTTATTTTCTATTTCCAGACTATTAATAAATGTTTTTTCGAAAATAATAGCGTTTTAATAACTGTGAACACAAAATTTGTCATACTCTGCCACGGTACAATTTCTGCAAGTTCTTTTTCTGCAACATTTTTTGCTTTTTTGACGGATACTCTGGATATAACAGATCGTGTTCATACTCGCAATTCCACTTCACTTCAGGAACCTCACAAAAAATGCTAATTTATCGTCATAATTAAAATACGACATACCACCTTTTTTTAATAAAACACCACAAAAAGTTTCGTTTCGGTGTATTTCTCCACAAAAATGATATTTAAGTCCGAATCAATTACAGCAAGTTGAGCACCTTCGAACAAGCATATTTTCCGAGCGTCATACCAGGTTTCACCATTTGTATGTAATTTTCGGACTCCTAGTCCATAAGAATAAATATATTCCCCGCTAGCATTATCTGATGAATCTGGAGAACCACCTTTGAAATATTTTGAAAGAAGTAAAACATTTTTTTAAAAAAAACATTTAATCATATTTATTGTAATAACATTAAATAAAATGATAATAATAACTCAAAAGTTGATATTTCTGGAATTTGGTAAAAACTCAATTATAATTATACTTATAATTTAGAAATAATTTATGTTAGCGCAATTTTGAAGAGAATTTTTAAACATTTTTGTATACATTGTAAACTTAATTGATGTTCTCGACAAAAATAATTAAAAAATAATAAGGAATCATTTTTCCCATACCATCTACAATTCGAATGGAAATTTCACATATAAATTGAACTGAAATAAAAAGTAAAATAGCTTTGCTCCGAGTATCATTATCCATTTTAAAAACTTTTAATACACTCAATGTTTTAACATCTTTATTTATGAAAGAGAATATAAAATTATTTATAAAAGAATTTTCTCACGACTTCATCGATTAAAAAAAATGTATAATAAAATTAAAGAGTGCAAAATATAATCCACTGTTGCCACCTTCACCAATCAAATTCAATTAAAATTTTCTAAACAAAAACTATTACTAATTGTTAAAAGGGACAGAAAAAAATTATTTTTATAATTTCCATTTTTTCGATTTGGGGGGAATTTGATGAGAAAAAGCCTATTTTTTCTATTTTTGAAGTCTCATAACTTGGCGAATGTACATCGAAATTAAACATTTCCAAATCGAGGTTACATCAGAAGGTTTCAATTATATATTTTCGTATAAAAAAAAAGCTTACAATTTTTTTAAAACATTTGGCAAGAGTTTAAACAAAATCGAAAATATTTTTTAATTTCATGTGTTTTCCAAAATAAACATAACAAAATGCAGACATTCTATTTGAAAAAGAGTTGAAAGGTTAATAGCAAGAAGGTTTAAAATTAATTTTCTTCTAATTGAAAAAGATTTCTGATGAATGTTTACAAATTTTCAGTATTTTGAACATCATAATCGAAAACATAAAAATGTATTTTTTTCTATATTTTTAATATATTTTAAATATAATTTAATTACATTGTCAATATATTTTTCGTTTTACAAGGGTACTAATAAATCATCACTAAAAACATTTTTTATGTAAAAATAACGTTAGAAATTATCAAAATAATTTTCCAGTCAGTACTGCACGACTCACAATGGATCATCTTGAAGGTAGTAAAAACATTTTCGCTGGCAACATCCTTTAATTTTTGGATGAACAATCGGAAAAATTTTGCTGTTTGAACAGTTCCAAGTTAATTCGGGAATTTCGCAAAAAATGGTTTCTGCGAAGTACAATTTTGAGCAAGTAAACCTTGGCAATGTAAAGCTGCTCAATGCTCTGTTATATTTATTTTTGGTTCAACACGCCAATCTTCAAACCCAGTATCTTTCAACGTATTGCCATCCATTGTTATCCATTCTCCTGGTGTGATAAGATTATGAACCCCGCCGATTTATATGTTGGATGTCCTTCTTTGGCATAATAATCAAGTTTGTATGCAAACAGTTCTAATAAAATCTGTTACAACGATATTCAAATTAATTTGTATATTAATTTATTAAAATCTGATTCAAGAAAAAATGTAACTGATGAAAAGTAAAATACTATAATTTATGTATTAAGTCTAAATTAAAAATCATTATAATTTTATTAAACTTTTTACTGATAATTAATTCAACAATGAAACTTCAATTGTATTTTTAACTAATTTATGTATTTAAAAATCAAATATGATTTTGATTGATTGCAACAATTTAAATTGTTTTTTTTGGCAAAAAACTGATGTTCTGCACGTAAAAGTAATTACAAATTTGTTTAAATAAAATTAATAATGTTCATAGTCAAGTTTTATTCTTATCATTGTTACGTCTCTTCATTAAATGAATTAAGTACAGCAAGTTGACCGCCTTCAAGTATTCAACTTCTATGAGCGTTTTCCCAATCTTTATGTTCTCTATGAAATTTGTGGGCCCCCATTCCAGGAGTATACAAATAGTCCTTTTCGGATCTACGGTCGTTAAAAAAATTTTAAGTTTAAATTAAAAATCTATTAAAAGTTCTAAGAAAATTTTTCGTGTAGTATGTGATTCTCATAACCTTCTTTTTGTAATATTTTATGGTTTGTATAATTTGGTATCGTATAATTTATATTGCGAAATTACTTTGAATAATTAGAGTGAATTAAGACAGGCGGTTTTTATTAAATAAATAATGTTATAACAAATATTTAAAAAAATGATATCATATAATAATAGTTAACGGCTATGGAAATAAAATAGAAATTCAAAAAATTGTTAAAACATATAAAAAATTATATTTGAGTTTTATGGATGTTTTAATGTTTGAAATACTTTGCTCATACCGTATCCACGTATTTCATTTACATGTACAATTGCACATATAAATTTAGCTAGAATAAAAAATATCTTCCCGATATCGTTGGCCATTTTTATTGCACTGAATATAATCAATTTTTTTGTTGTAACAGAAAACATTAATTTATTAAATTCACAATTTATGCATTTTTTTCACTTTATTGATAAGAAATAAATGGTTATTAAAACTACAGCCAATTTTTGATGCATTAATATTGAAAACTGAAACTATGTATAATAAAATTTAAGCGTGCAAAGTATAGTGCACTGTTGCCACCTTGATGAACAAAATGTAGACCAATTTTACTGAAAATGGTTTCTTTATTAATTTTTAAAATTATATTTCCTTCAATTTTGTAATTATTTTAAGATTTTCTTAAAGCATAATACAGATAATGTTCAAATATAGTAATTAACAAATTTGTTATTATTTATTATACATTTCATTTGTAATTAAAAACTCTCGTTTTTGATTTGTTGTGTAATTTTTTACAAATAAATAAAGAAATAAAATATTAAAATCAATTAAAAATAATTTTATGGGCTGTAATAAAAATTTAGGAAAAAGTCAGATTTTCTCATTAAAAAAGGAATATATTGATTGTTTTAGTTTTTACGAGGACATCATCACCGATTAAAGTATATGTTAATACTATTTCTTTTATTTCAGATATAAATGTTTTATTAATAAATCTTATTTTTATATAAAGATAAATTAAAAATGTTGTTTAGATGTTATAAACTTTGGCCACTTAACTGCCCTTCCTAAATGTTGCGTTTAGATGAACACAGCAGAAATTGCCTTAGATTCTGTATGTATCCTTATATTAAAATTGATTTTTTTTTCTAATATTTGAACTTACACGTAAAAAATGAGATTATATCATAAAGTAAATTCTGGTAATATTATAATTTTGGGAAGTTTTTTTACATTTTCAATTTTTTTTGAGTAAAGCACAAATAGTGCCACTCAATTATTTTTATTTTTACTTTAACTTAATTTTAATTGTTAAATAAAACTTTTTTGTCCATTCCCTTTTACCCTTTTTATATAAAAAAAATCCAGATAAGCGTCGATTAGGGAAATAATATAAATAAATTAAAAATATTCATAAATTAGATTCTATATACTACTATAAATCGAATTGTTCAACACTTTTCATTTTTGGTGCATAATCAAGAATCTAGAGATTCCAGTCAAATAAAAATAATAGAAATAAGGAATAAATTTATAAAATTATAACAAACACCTATGGCTTAAATTTAAATCGTAGTTGCGTCACACATATAATTTATTTCCATAATATCGAAAATTGTTGTCAACTGATAGAAATTAAGCTCGAGTCTAATTGAAAAATGTATCCTCATATTAAACATCTTTAACTCAGAATATTCTAATACAAGACATTCTTATATCTAAAAAAACATTATCCTAAAGCTTTCAGTGAAAAAGTTCAAAGCCCTTTTTGTTATAAAAAATCTAACCTTAAAAACTTGTTGCTAAAAAGCAATTCAAAAATCAAAGAATAAAAGATTTAACCCAAAGCAACTTGTCGAATTTATTAAAACTAAAGACTATTTGCAAAATAATTAAAAAAAACTTCTCACACTTGAAAAAACCACTTGAGTAATTTAAAAGGGGAAAAAATCAAGAAAACGGCACAATTTTTAAAGAACCACTTTTTATTCTTGTTAATTAAGAAAACTCGACCAGACCATACCCAGACGCCACTCTTTGAAAGCTAAATGTATTATTCTCCAACATATTAACACCGTAAAAAAATACACCTACAAGCATCTGCTTCTAAAATTACCCGGCACACGTTCAATATATCCCAAAGTAAGACAAAAATTATTCGAGCCGACTTTCGCAGCGACATGCGAGCGCTTTTCTCAGCTTTGGACCTTGTGCGCATTCTCCGCAAATGGATCGATGCTGGAAATAGCTGAGGCCAAAGGAGTATGAGGTGAGTCGCCTCGGCTTGCGGTAGAGCTTTCGCGGCTCTTTGGGGTGGTTTTTTCTCCGACTTTAATCTCGTGCTCTTTTTCGATCCAGTCGCAAAGAATTACGCCATCGCGATAACCGCCATCGAAAATTTTCAAAGTGGCCACTTGAACTGTCAGTATCTTTTGCAACAGCGGTGTATTAGTGTCCAGTGTTCGCTCTCCTCTATAATGTCAAAATGTGCTGAGAATCAATAACTGATGAGGCTCCAATTGTAAGGGAATAATTTATTTTTAATAGACAAATACAAGAAGAATCCTTCATTACTAAAACTGAAAAGAAATATCAAAGCAATGTGGTCGATACTGCTAATTATATCTTTTGATTAGTGGTACCAACTTTGCGAATAATTTTTCACACTTTATATCTGTCTACCAATCAAGGTTACAAAATTAGAGTGCTTTCTAGAAAGAAATGATCTATATCCGATGAACGGTGAATTTTCATTGCGATTAGACACTTCACACTGAGGACAGATGTCCTCCCAAGGTTTTCTCGTCAGAGAAATCGATTGTCATGCGTTTTATCGTTCACCAAATCAGCTGACTCGCATCATGCGCATGTATAGGTCTCCCTATTTTTGTCAGCATATTCATTTTCTTGCAGCCTACGAGGAAAAATAGAATTAGTCAGCTGAAAACAAATATTTCACTGTGTCGTGATCCTCCCTCGAGTTCTAGGGGTGCTCCTACCCTTGCTTATTGTATTCACCCCCGAATCATTCACCGTAACGAGGGGATTGTATTTTGGTAAAAATGACATTAAAGCTTTACTCTGGGATGCAAGAAATGAACAAAAATAGTACATTACTGTTTGTTACATATTCTTTTATAATTTTATACAAAAAACAAATTAGACATGATGCAATCATAAAAATAGTTACAAAATAAACTTAACTCTAGTTGCAATATAAACTTAAGAATATAATTATATTTAAACTTAAAACTAAATTTAAAATTAAAAATTAAAACTTAAAATTAAAACTTAAAACTATTCATGATGCAAGTTTAATATTAATTATAACAAAAACTTAACAATATATTTATGATGCAAATTAACAAAAGTTTTTTAATTTGATGCAGAGGCCTTCACACCATTGTAGCTACTAGAGGATGCACAAGTTAGCCAAAGGTCTGAAGAAAAAGAAAAAGAAGAAGGACAAGAAAGCTGCAGACGACGAGGATTTCGATCACGAAGAACTCGAGCGTTACAAACGTGAAAGGGCAGAGGCCCAGCAGAAACAGCTTGAGACAGCCACAGGTGAAACCGAGGAAGGTAGTAAAGCTGGCAACGCTGAGGCTGGGTCTGACGAGTGGAAGAAGTATCTTGCGTTAACCGCCGGCGTAGACTCCATATTACAAAAAACCCACAGTGACCTTGACCGCATCAAGTCCACATCATTCTTCCAGCGCAAACCAGTAGAGTCGGAAATCAAACTCGAGGCAGACGCGGCGTCAGATGCCCAAGCACAAAGCAAATCAAAAAAGTGGACGAACTTTGACAAGGACGGCAATCCCATCGAAGGAGGTGACGATTTTGGTGACGAAGAATTTGAATCAAAGAATACCTTTGAAAAGGCAATAGTTGACATCCCAGATGACGAAGACGAACACGAAGATTCTGTTGAGGAGGACATCTTCGACACAACTTACATTGATGTTCTGCAGAATATAGACGTACAGTTAGCCTATATTCCAGACAGTCCTACTGAGGAATTAGATGATGATCCATTTGACACTACTAATGCTGATAAAGTTTTAAAAACCGTCGACAAGAAGACTGGGAAAAAGTTATTAAGCTTAGGAAACGCTGTTGAAGTTCTTGCAGGACGTATCGACCACGTTAGTACTTGTAAAATCGGACGAAACAGAAGACCACAGAATGTGGATTTGCTGCTAGATGAGTCTGGGGAAAATATCGAAGCTGTAGCTACTGCTAACGAAACTGACACTGTCGAACCAGTAACGAAAACTTTGCTAGATGACGATGAAGATTTACCAGATGTGCCGATAGATTTAACTCAATTACCGCCAGTATTGCCTAGACCTGTCACACCAGTAACAGAAGTCAACGGAACTACTGAGACAACAGAAATTCCACCTATAGACCTCTCTGAATTTGAAGTGCTAAAAGAAAAGACTATACTCGAAGAGATCCCTGACTTAGAGGAGGATGAATTTGACTTGGATGCCGAGGTTGGTGAAAAAATAATCCTCGACGAGACAGAGGATCCTTTCGCAGAAAAAGAATCAGAAAACCCTAACTTACAGGACGAGATAGTCGAAGTCAGCTTCGAAGCGAAAAGCAACGCAGAAGGTGAAGACCCATTCGATACCACTTTTGCGGCGAACATTTTACCCGGAAAAACTGAACTTAAATTTATAGAAAAGGAATTAGAAGAACTTCCAATTTCCGAAGTTTCAATTTCTCTGACTGACCCGGCAGGACTCAAAAGGGACTACGAGACTGGTCTGCTCAAGTTAACTGAGGAAACAGCTGAAGCGAAGAAACACGATCTTCTGGGCAGTTCCAGTACCGACCTCAGTCAGTTAACCGACCAACCAATAGCTCCTGTGGAAGAGCTCACCTACGTCGACCCATTCGACACATCGGCAGTCCAGGAACTGCCTCAGAGTAAGGTTGAACTCAAATTCCTGGAAAAGGAGCTGCTTGGTGACACTCCTAATTTGGTGCAACCACAGATACTAAACGACCTTGACGACGATGACTTTGATCCTCGTAAAGAAGAAGAACCACCAGTAGTGGTGACACAATCTCGCAAAGCTTCTAGACCTGAGGTTCTGGATCTAGCTTCAACAAAAACTGTCGAGTTCATTCTACCTACACCTTCTAATCAACCAGACCTTCTGACAACTTCAGAAGAAGAGAAAAACATTCCAGTGAAGCCTCTCACTCCGTACTACTCGCAAAAGTCCCTAGAAGAAACTCTGCCCGAAGAAGAAGACGAGGAGGAAATCGATCCTTTTGACACGAATTTCGTTGCGCAGATTGCGCCTGGTAAAACCGAACTAAAGCTACTTGAGTCGGAACTCCTGGCGAAACAAGAACCAACACTGAAACGGGTTTTAAGTGACCACGAATTTGATCCACGAGCAGGCGAAATCAAAGAGACCAAAGACTACTTGTGCTTAGATGGCCAGAACGTTGAGGACAAAGTACTAACTCCCCAACACGAAGACGCATTTTCCGAAGAAGATATCGATCCTTTTGACACAAGCTTCGCAACAATTGCACCTACGAAAACTGAACTCAAATTACTAGAGTCCGAACTGGTGTCCAAATAATTAGAAATCTTTTTTCTGGTTGAAGTAATAACAAAAAGACAATCATGGATCCCAAAGGTGGCAACCCCTTCCTGATGGACGACTATCCGGCCGACACTTCGGCCAACGTGAATCCCTTCTTGCAGGATTTCACGGTTGAGCCTGCATCAGGTGGCAGTGAAAATCCGTTCCTCAATTTCACTGCAGACGATTCTTATCAGACAGAAATAGAATCGACCAATCCATTTGCGTCGTTCGTCATGGACGCCAGTCAACCGGCAGAAGACCCAGAACCTTTTATCGAAACGCAACCTGAAGAACCAATAGCAGAACCTGTGAATTTGTTTGGTGAAGAGCCGGTTCAAGTGTTCAGTCCACCTGAACTAGAGAGGGAACAGTCGATACCAAAAGCCACAGAGAAACCTTCATCGAGACATCCTCCACCGCCACGTCCTCCTCCGAGAAACACGAAGGACTTGATACTTTCAGTGACCGGAGAAATGGACGCCACGTCAGACCACCTGCTAAACCGTTTGCAGGCCACGAGAACCCCTAGTCCGACTCTGATGCATTCACCTTCGCCAACTCCGGAGCATAGTTTTGCTGACCTTCTGGATGTGGACTCGAATGTGCCCGATATTATACCGGATGAAGGCAAAAGCAAGACTGTGGATATCCTAGATATATTTAGTGCACCAAACACTGAACAGGATATCACTTCGTCTATGCCAATTGAACTGTCTACGAGTACGATGACAACTACTTCTGGTATTGATTACCTGTCATCAGTGAAGGTGCAGGAAAATCCATTCTCCAGTACTGAATCTGACTTAGCTTTTACGGAACCTAATGCACAAATAGTTGAGGAGAAGAGACCATCTTTGATCAGCACATCACCCATATCAGGTATAATTTTTCTAAATTCGAATAGAAAATTAATTTTCGGTGTAATTTAAATTATTTCTTTTTAGAATCCATTGTACCAGATCTTCCACCAGCAGCAGATTCAGTATCTCCAGTTGACATGATATCCAGCGAACCCGAGCCCAGTTCAGTGAACATATTTTCCACCCCAAGTGCTTTTGTTACCACCGAAGTCACGCCGACACAACAGATCGAGGAATCTCAAGCTGATTATTCAGAACCAGTTGAAGCCATGGCAGAGCCAACACCATTTGCATCGGACTTGCTAGGTGACTTTGGAGGAAAACCAGTCGAGATGTCTGGCAGTCCAATTGCAGCAGCTGAATTCCCAAGCAGTGAAATAATGCGTCCTGATGACATGGACGCATTCGCGAGAACGACGAAGGCAATTGAATCAACAGGAGATGCCTTTGATGCTTTTGCATCCAAATTTGATAAGGCTGCTGAGGTTTCAGAACTGCCAACAGGAGCAGACCCGTTCTTTGATCCTTTCGCTTCGGGAGGACAAACTGCAATGGACACTTCTAATGATGGTAATTGTATATTCCTGTTTGAGTTTCTTCTTTTCAATGTTTCATAATTCTAATTTAGAAATCTAATGAATATTTTTAGTTTGGGGAGACCAGTCTGGAACTTTTTCAGACGGAATTATGGGATTTGGGGAAGCTGACACGTTTGATGCATTCCTGAGCATGACAGCTCCACCTCAGGAAGCACCAGTGAAACGAAGTGATTCTGGAGAATCTGACGAAGGTCCAGATTTCAGTGTCTTTATAAAGTAAGTATTCCATACTTTTATTTCTATTAACCAAAAGACTAGATCCAAAGTTAATTTTTGTTTTTTACTCTTTTTTTTAAATTTAGACCAAAAGAAGGAGAATATGTATCCGAGGCAGAAGGCGGACCTGTGCCAGCTTTAGCTCCTCCGCCAAAGAGTCCTATGAACGCAACTTACGCCGATTCTTCGCCAAGATTTAACCCGTTCGACAAAACGGGACTTGCACAAGCACAACCAGAACTAACGTTCGAAGGTCAGCCGCAAATGACTAGAACAGATTCTCAGGTAAGAATTACCCAATACCTTATATAATATGATTTTATATTTAAATTTAAGATTTGAAGATATAAAAATTTGTTAATTAATACTTGCAGGAAACTCCTCCTACTCCTCTTTTCGACGAAGACGTCAGTCAACCTCTAGAAGATTTCCCACGAATCATCTACACTGGTGAAGGATGGGAGATGCAACTACGTCAGCCCAACAAGAAAAGAATAACCAGCCAGAGATTCTGGAAGAAAATATTTGTCAGGTTGGTTTTTCAAGGTGATAACCCGGTGATACAGATATTCAACAACAAAGGGGACAAAGATCCATTTCAAGAACTTCCTTTGCTTCCTTCTTACTCGGTTTCTGATATAAGTGCGCAACAGTTTGATCAGTATGGAAAAATCTTCACTGTAAAACTACAGTATATATTTTATAAAGAAAGGCCAGGTGTGAGACCTGGTCAAGTTACAAAAGCTGAGAGACTGACTAACAAACTTAGTCAGTTCGCTGCCTACGCGATTCAGGGAGACTATCAGGGAGTTAAGGAATTTGGAAGTGATTTGAAGAAACTCGGTCTTCCAGTCGAACATGCACCTCAGGTAAAAATATTATAAACATCAAAAACGTATCATAATTTTGAAGAACTCTTTACAGAAGGTTCAAATTTTGTTGCAGATATCGGAATTGTTAAAATTGGGTTCTATAAATTACGAGGACATGAAGCAATTTTCTCATGTCATAGAAGAAGCTCTGTTCAAATTATCAGCCCACAGAGACAGGGCACTACATTATAAAATGGAAGAAGTTCAAATCTCAGTGGTGGATGAATTGTACGTGGAACAGTCTGCAGAAGGTCATGTGGAAAAGCAGATCGCAAGAGTGAGATTATTCTTTTTAGGATTTTTGTCAGGTAATCAATATAAAGTTATCCTTTTGTATCACCTAGAAAATGAATCCAAAGACTTAATTTAAACATTGAACCAGGTATGCCTGACGTGGAACTAGGAATTAATGACATGTGGCGACAAGGAAAAGAAGTTGTCGGTCGACATGATATCATCCCTGTTGTTACAGAAGAATGGATTCGGTTGGAAGCTATTGAATTTCATGCTTGCGTGCAGCAGGATGAATACGAGAGAACAAGAGTTATCAAGTGCGTCTCAATTTAACTATTTTAAACAGAAAAATTTGCAATTAACTTTAAAAAATACTAAATTAACTAATAAATTTACAAATTGTAATTTTAATAAACTAATTGCATGATGTTTTTTGTCTATGCTTAACTAAAAGATTTAAACCACCCGATGCATGTTACCTCGAGCTAATGAGGTTCCGAGTAAGACCTCCAAAAAACAGAGAACTACCTCTACAATTAAAAGCTGTTATGTGCGTTACTGGAAATAAGGTACTAATTATATCTTGGAAGCGATTATTCCGACTGAATAATCAATAAATTATTCTTTTCTTAATAATTTCAATTGAAATGTCTTCTAGGTGGAACTTAAAGCTGACATTTTGGTTCCGGGTTTCGCGTCTAGAAAATTGGGACAAGTGCCTTGTGAAGACGTGATGGTGCGATTTCCAATTCCGGAATGTTGGATTTACTTGTTCCGAGTGGAAAAGCATTTCCGGTACGGCTCAGTGAAGTCTGCCCACAGAAGGACCGGAAAAGTCAAGGGAATTGAACGATTTTTGGGAACAGTTGACACACTTACGCCTCAACTCATGGAAGTGACTTCTGGACAAGCTAAATACGAGCACCAACACCGTGCCATAGTTTGGAGGATGCCGAGGTTACCTAAAGAAGGACAAGGTATTATTTTATTTTTTATTCTCTTACAATAGTATATCAATAAAATTGTTTTATTGATTAATGCATTTTATCTAGAAAGAATTTTTGTAAATGAATTATTTCACCTTTTTAAGGAGCATACACAACGCATCAATTGACGTGCACTATGCATCTGACATCGTACGATCAGATTCCAGATAACTTAGCAGAATATTGTTACGTTGAATTTACAATGCCAGCAACCCAAGTTTCACATACAACTGCAAGAAGTGTAAGCTTCCAAAATAGCGACAGCGATGAACCTCCGGAGAAATATGTCCGAAATTTATCGCGACATGAATATAGGTAATTTTTATTACATACCTATAAAAAATTTAAAAAATAATTTATTAATAATGTTAAATTTAAATTCAGAGTTGGAATAGAACACGTTCAAGGTGAAGGACCAGGCGCCTACGTATCCGCAACCATGACAAAGAAAATCCCGGAAAGTACACCAGAAGCACCTGCACAACAAGAAGCTACTGCAGGAGCTGTTGATTCAGACTCAGATTCCGGGGACTCCTATTAAACAAGTAATAACGATGAAACAAATAATTTAAAAAATGATCCTAAAGTAATAAAAAAAGATATTATATACTTTACTTTTTCATTAAAAATACATCAACTTGCGCAAATCAATGTATATTTTTTATGAAAAAGTATTAATGTATTTACTGTCCTGTGGGATTATGCATACAAAATAGCGTTTAATATATACGCAGTTATAGAATTGTATGAAATTAATATTTATAATCGGTTTGTAACGAATGAAAAATCTGCTTAACGAAAGTAGAAAAGCATGAAGCAAAAATTATGATGAAAACTGATTTATTTTGAATTTCAGATATTTTTTTTTAATATATTAAAAAGTAAGTTGTTTTATGTTGTTTTTGTATATATATAAATCTCACTGCAAATTTAAATTTATTGATTTACTGTATAATTTGTTGTAAAATCAATTTTCATTAAAATTTTCGATAAGCCAGTATTAGCAGTCTGATGGAAAAAGAATAGCAATTTGATGAGCAAGTAGATGGTAATAAGTTATAAAATGAGACAATACAGCTTATTTGCGTTTTGTTTCATTTCATTTATTAATTTATAAACAATGCTGCCAATATTATGTACAAATTTTCAATTAAATTTGCAAGTTTTATTTTATTTTTTATAACAAAAGTTTATCTAATTTTTATAGATAAAAAATAATTATAAAATCAAGGGCGGCTTTTATTTTTCAATAAAATTGACAGCATTGATACTTGGTAATATTATTATAGAAAGAAAATTAAAAACAATAAAGTATTAAATAAAAATATGATCTCAATAAAAAAAGTAGCTGTTTCTGCTTTATAATCACGGGAAAATTATTCTATTTGTAAAAGGGTTTAAGATAAAAATTTTCGATACTGAAATGAACTGCACTTTAGAGAGATATTGATCCACTGCGTAAAACATAGAAGAAAAAGTTGACAAAGGAAGAAAATTCATCAAAATTATAAAATAGGAAAATAGGTTTAGGTTAATAATACAATTTTCATGAAAGTATCACATTTCTATTTAATTTTTCCCGTGATAAATATAATGATTTATCAAATAGAAATTTAAAATTGACCAATATATTTTTTAAAAAAACTATTCTTTCTTAGCATTGCACGCTTTTAAAATTGATTTTAAGATTAACATGAAAAAAGGTATTTGAAATTCCTATAAGATGCAATAAATAAAATTATATAACTGTTGCAATTCATAATTTTTAATTGACCACAATCGACCAACGCAAGTATATATTATTATATGACAATGATAAAAATTAATAAAAGTAATCGAAGCTAATGTGGATATAATTTTTTTTTGTTAATAAAATATGTAAATTATTTTGCATGCTAAGTTCAAATTTGTCATAACGTCGTGACCTGTAATCATTCACAAT
>JABFPM010002030.1:0-17903 GCA_022817325.1 Idris sp. 1 HC-2018 | reverse complement strand
TTTTATCAAACTCTACCTGTGCCATAAATTTTCCACTAATTTATAATTTCCATAAATAATTTGAAATTCATTTGTTTAATTTATGCTGGAAATATTATTATTTTTAGTAAAATTATTACATAGTACACGCAACAGCCCATCTGTTTAAGAAATTATCAATTTTCATATGTTTATAAATCCCTAGTATTTACTATGAAACATTTGTATACGTCAGAGTAAATTTTGATAACCGATCCACGGGTATATTTATGTGATATCAGCAAAATGTTTTTCAGTATTAATTATTATCTTTAGGCCAAGTTTTCTTCCAAATAAAATCATTCAATTTAGAGTATAAGTGTTACCTAAAGTCTGAATAGTTATCGAATTTTGACGATAGACTATAGAAAATGAATTTCTATAGATTTTAGAATATGCTTCTATGTGGTAAATTGTACGCACATGTGCCAATTGTAATTTGTAGTTGCTTTGTATGCAAAAATTAAAAAAAAAAAAAATTCGAATAAGATAATTGAACAATAAAAATCCACCAATCAAAGTTGTTCATAATCTACAAAGCAACTTTACTGTGTATAAGTAAACGAAAATAATTTTACACTCTCTTAAAGTTATTTTACACTTTAAATAATTTGATTTTAGCACAACATTTATTTAATTGATTTGTAATTTGATTTTATTGCAAATGAACAAAAAGAACTAGCACTGATATAGCTTGTGATCCTTTTCTGAACCTTAATGTTGTAAGGCCATATGACACGTACAAGATAAGTGATTGCGATAGGAAAAAGTATTTTGCGATTACATTTTATTATGGAACAAATATTATATAAGATTAACAATATATATGTAAAACATGTAGAAGAGTGTTCATATTTTGGTAAGTGGGAGATACGGAAGTAGAAAGTAGATTATTTTTGTTTGCTGTTATGTCACCATTCAACAAAATGTGAACATCTTGAGGAAATTGAAGGTTGTTGTCTACAGAAGTAATTAAAAGTGATGTTGAAATATTAACAAAGAATTGTGTTCTCTTTAGTTTCAATATAAACAAAAAAATACAGGTTTTCTGTCCAAAAAAAAAGAACATTAATACCGAAACAGATTTGCAATAAATCCATTATATACAATTTAAGCGTTTTTTTCTTAAACCCTTTGAAAGTAAAAATTATTTTTAAAAAGGCTTTAAATGTACAAAGAAATTATGTATTCAAATTATTTATTACAATTAAAAAAATACTTTAATACAAAGGGATAACTGTATTCTTAATTTACATGATAATTATAATTTACCTAATATGATTGTGATTAAAGCGACTAATAATTATGATACGCAAATTCATAAAT
Organism: Idris sp. 1 HC-2018; assembly: GCA_022817325.1. Taxonomy (NCBI): domain Eukaryota; kingdom Metazoa; phylum Arthropoda; class Insecta; order Hymenoptera; family Scelionidae; genus Idris; species Idris sp. 1 HC-2018. Next base: position 16,559 of record JABFPM010002030.1, on the reverse strand, counting down.
TAGTTTAATTAGATACTGAAAATTGGTGGAAGTTGCGAGTTGTCCTAATTCAGGTTCCAGCATCAACGTATCCACAGGCACAAGAAAATCTTCAATTTTATGATCTGAAACAAAAAAGATCGAATGTATTTTATGTTTTGTTGAAAAAAATATTAAAATTATTAATTTTTTGTTTAACTTACCCATATCATGCAACATTTCGATAAGTTTCAAAAATATAGTGGATTGCACTTGCTGCTCCGGATTTTCCGCCAAACTGTCCCAGTTGGCTTTTTTAGCAGCGCGAGCCCAAATCCGTAGCCTTAATGTCGATTTTTCGTCTTCATTTTCGATGTAAGCAAGTAAGTCGTGTGCCTTTTTGAAATCATATTCATTTACAACTTGGTTTTCTTCACATGTGTACAACTGAAACAACAATATTTTTGTTATTTATTTGTCAATTATTGAATTAAAAAATTAAATAATTTATTTATGTAATAATGTTGACCCTTTCGCTACGTATGTTGCTTTAAAACAACATATTTAATTTTCAATTGTTTGGTTTTGAAAAAAAATAGTAACCGTTACTATTATTTTTGCAAGTTAATTAGGTAATGATAGACTTTTTACAACTTTCGTTAATAATTTACCCTTATAAATAAAAAGTATCATGAAATATAGTCAAAAAATCGAAAAACATTTTTCTTCATTTTTGCATTATTTAAACAAAGCAATTTTCTGGTTCATACCAAATTCAAATTTTCGATTTAGAAAATATCCTTTGTTGAAAGGGTCTAAGTAAAATTTATAACACTGATTTTTTGATAAAAGCTTACGTCAATGAGTTCTGCTGGTGATAAAACTTTAATTTTTTCAACGTTATAACCATAACTTTCAAGAACCGAAATTGGTATGTCTTCTTGATGAGCTATTAAAGTAAGTTCATTATTGATTCCATTCACATATTCTTTGATTCTAGGCTTTGGATCGTCTGAGGCTAGTGAACATAATTTCGCCAATGACAACATGGTCTGAAAAAGTATCATCATGTTGTGTTTAATTTTGTTTTTTATGTTCAATTAATAAAATTATTGTTGATTAAATTTGTGTTTTAATTTTAAGAAAAGTTGCAAGTTATTTAGTTACTTTTTTTCTAGTGACGAATTCTTCTTCCTGCATTGCAAGGGAATGTAAGGTATTAGCTGCTGCTCTAACTTCGTCAGTTTGTATAGACTGAATCCAAGATAAGTGTGGATGTTCTGCTAATTTTTCGGCTAATTCAGCAGCACCGCCTCGTCTGCAACGTTCAACTAACTGTCCTTGTCTTCCGTGTTTTACCTGCCTTTAATACATAATACAATTTAAAAACAAATTAATTTTATTTATTTAAAATATATATATATATATACTTACCATGAAAATAAGAACCCGGCAAAATCTTGAGAAGCAAATCGTTCCATATAATTATCCAAACGCTTTTTGTTATTTGTCAATTCACAAATCTGAATCAACGAAGCAAAATCGCAGTACTTTTCAGCAAGCATTGCAGCATTTTCAAATTGTTCTTCTTTAACTGAAATAAAAATGTTTATCAATTCATTATTATTTTGTGTTTTCTCTCAAAAAAATTGCTGTTTTAACTCAATATCTTACTTAGGGGTAAAATCAGACTTCTTCTCTCGGCTTCATATTGTTTGAGATGTAATTCAAACTTTTCCGTTCCACGAATGCTTTCCAAATGACACTTTCTTCCATCTAAAATAAGATCAATCAAACTCACAAGTTGCTCGAATAACTCATTTTTCACGCTGTTGTCATTTGTTCCAGTTATTCCATGTTTTAGAGTGAGTTTTTGCTAAAATTGTAATAAATTTATATATTCAAAGTATACAAATTAATTTTACCAATATTTTTGATAAAAATTATTATTATTTAATTGTTTTTTACCATTGTGTTCAAACTGTTTCTTAAACCGTGTTTTCCTGTAGCCGCAGTCCATGGTAAATATTCCGTAATTCCATTTGAACATCTCGAAGGTACATAAGTCTCAGCGGTAAATTGTCTGTATTTAACGACTTCTTGAAGAACACTCTGAAATTAAGATTAAGATTATGATTAAAAATGCGAACAAAAATTAATTTATAATTACAAATGCATTGACTTACAAGTAATATTGAGTTCACTTGCATAATGTACTGTGAAATTTCACGGGTCTGTCTGTCCGACTGTGTCATTTCAAATGCACTTTGAACCAAATTTGGCAAAAGCAAGTGAATGGTACTAACTTCGCGATAAAAAATGTCATGAGGTGTGAGTTCATCCGAAAAACAACTTTCGGTTTTCAAAGTTTTTCGTATTGTTTCGTCTATAATTTCTGGATATCTGTTTTCAATAAATATAATTGTAATTAAAAAATATCAAACTTTTATTTCAATTTACATTAGAGAAAATAAAAAAATTACCTTCGTTGGCACGCATGTATCGCCAAAGCAGCAACAATTTTTTCAGAAAATTCCCCAAGAACGTGTGAAGTCGCCATCACGACATCTCGGTAAGTAACAGCGCAAAACTGAAACAAATTTTAACTTAATATAACTTATTTTTTAAGTATTCACATGTGCTTTACACAAATTTTTATATCAAAATTTAAGTTAATTATGTTAAGCTGAAATATAAATTCTGTTGCACGTACTCTGTTCCACAAATTGTATTCTTTCAGAAAATTGACAAATAAGTCTAAAGCATTTTGTTTGCCTTCCAATTGCAAGGAAACTTGCATGGCAATGACAATGTTCATGGTCATAGCTAAAAAGAAAAACAAATGAACTGTTTTTCAAAAATGATTTCTTAATTAATTTTGTTATCAGAAAAAGTATAATTAATTTACTCACATAAATCTCTATGATTTGTCCATCTGGGATCATTTGCCGGGTAATCATCAATTAAATCTTTAGCAACTTTTAAAACAATAGTATCGAGAGACGCATCGATGTCCATTACTGTTTCTTCCTGAACTGGAAATAGGTCAGACAATATTTCTTCGCACTGGACCTGAAAAAGCAAATATACTATTAGACATGTCTTAAAAACGTTCAAATTCTTGTTAAATATATTTTCTTTTTATTTTAAAGTTATGATAAAGGAAATGAAATAGTACTCTATTTTGTTTAAGACTCATCAGAAAAGCAGCTCGAAGTTGCATAGCTCCATCTGAACTGAGATGCATTTCTCGAATATCATCATTAGATATCAACATCGAAAAGTTATCTTGATTGCGACTCATGTTGAAACTGTAATCAACATTTGGCGTTGTATCTAAATAACTCCTGTAAATTAGACAAAAATATAAATATACATATTATTAGCAAAAAATTGTTAATATAAAAAACTAACGTATTAAATTCTTGGCCAGCAAAATCTGCTGCAGCAATCGTCACAAAACCCAAGTTTTTTGTGAATAAAACTGGCGTTCCTGAACATAAAGCGCCACCTAAAATGCTGTCGATTTTATTTGAAGTAAGATCAATTTTGTCGCCATCAAAGTCCGACATTGCAGAAGCATTAACTGAAAAGTTTTAATAATTTCAATGATTTAAATTGAACTTGTCGAAAATGAAAATAAAATGTACAACTTACTGTTACAAACAACGATATCTCGTTTATTATAAATAATGGCCTCCCAGCCAGACAAAATAAAACGATAAGGATATTCGAATTGGATGAATTGAGCCACGCTGTTCAAAATGAATCTACAATTTTGTACTAATGTAAACCATTTAAATTGATGGGAAAGTTGTCCATCGGCGGACAATGGAATGAGACCTAAAAACAAATGAAGATGAGTATTTTTGCAATACATTTTAATTAATAAAAATGAAATAAAAAAACCTAAAGCCATGTAAAGTTGAGCTGGAATGGTTCCATTGTCCGCTGCAGTCAGAACCACAATTCCCTCGTCGCAGGACTGCATATCAAGTAACCAGGTATTCATGTTCTGAGTGTTGAAAGTGCTTTCAAAATCCTTGCTCTTCATAGTCATGTTAAAGTTCTATACAAAATCACGAAATATCATTTTAAATCAATTGAAAAATTGGCTTAGTTTATTAAAACGATTCTCAGTAACTTACATTGATTCTTTTTTGGAAAGCTTGTGTTATCATATTACTAATGTCTTCATCGAAAATCATTTTTTCAGGCTCATTATTGGGAAACTGCCAGCACTGCAGAGATGATCCTGCGAGGATCAAAACTTTCGAGCCTTTCTCGTTTGTCCCAGTGCAGCGTACTTTAACGAGTTTCTGTAAAGGATGGTAATACATTTTTAAAGTATATATGTGTATACATCTAAATTTCATAAAACTGAAAATTTATTTTTTACCGTTTCCATGACAGGAGACTGAGGGATTGCTCCAAAAATCATTGACATACGACGACCAATTCCACCGAACCAGCCTTGGCTTGTTCTTAAAATGCGATAACTGACATTGTTTCTTCCGTTAACAAATTGTGATTGCAATAAGACAATCGTGCAGGTAGTTGTCGCCAAAATACAGCCGTGTTCAGGCACGTGAGTCAGACAGTAAACTTCCTGTCCGGCAAGTTCGACACTCATTTCCACAGAGGACTCTTCGTGAGCAATACTCGCCCAGTAACGGACGACTCCCTCTGGAGATACTGCCATACAACTTGGCACCTAAAACAAAACAATTTTGAATAGACTTTTTTATTTTTTGTAAATACCAAAGGGGTTTAAAAACTGCCTCAGTTGAACAACCTGTTGTCTTGGGGGAACCCAAAGAGCGATACATTCTGCTTTGTGAGCAAGATCACTTTGAGGCAGCAGTAACTCTCGACATTGGCTGTTAAATGTTCTTCTCTGTCTGGGATCGTGGATGGTGGTCTTGCACTGCCAAATGAGGAGTCTGCGTCCACAAACCAGCCAGGCCCAACCGTTTGGTGACACACTCACACTCACAATTGTGTTTTTATCGACAAATGTCAGTGCTTCTGTTACCAAAACTGGAAGAGATGATCCAAAACTTTCCACCACGTGATTTGCACTCTTGCATATTACTTGTACAGACTGATTAGAACGTCCTGACACACTGACAGTTCTGAAAGTATTGTCAACATTTACAAAATTAATTATACTTATTTATAAAAAATTCAATTTGTTGAAAAATTAGAGAAAATTGATTTTTAAAAAATAATTACCAAACGTTAGAGTAATAATTTTAAAACTAATTTTAATATTATTTAAATACTATTATTTATATAATAAATAGTATAAAGTTATTAATGTATATTATTTTTACTTTAAAAATGTAAAGCAAAATTGTAAAATAAGCTTATACATACGACTAGTAAAGTTTTTTTTAATGAGTTTGAAAATAAGTTTATAAAAAATAAGTTTTTAACTGCTAATTTTTAACTGTAAATTAAGAAATTTTATTATAAATAAAAAAAATGAAAATTATAATATCTAGTATTTTTAAAGTATGTTTGTTTTATAAATAAAAACAAAATATGTTGACTTACGAGCTGCTACGTTTTAATGACTGTGCCATAGGCATTCGCTTTCTTGGGGAATTAATATTCTTTCCTAATAAATTTCCAATGTTAGAACGATCCATTTTAATATTAATTTAATGATTAACAGAAATATAGTCTCAAACAGACACTTGTAATAAACACAAAACAGTTAGGTTAGTTTTCACATAACCGGTCTTTTTAAATGTGTCTTTGAAAGGTTAGGTTAGTCACTCGATTGTGAAATTTTAAAAACCATGCGCACTGAGTCTGTCAATTTTGTTTAAAATTCAAATCATACTTTTATTATTAACTTTAAATTAAGAAAATATAAAAAAAAAACACGAAATTGGATGCATATGAAATAACTAAAAAACTTTTTGAAGATACACTGAAAAAATAAGTATTTTTGGATGAAGGCCCTTATTAAAAGAAATAATAATAATATTGCAGTTAAAAATAAAAGTTTATTAACGATTAGATTTGGCTACACGTTCGAGTTCGTCTTTCTTCTTGATGGCATAAGAATTAGAGGAACCTTTAGCAGCGTTGATGAGCTCATCGGCGAGACACTCAGCGATGGATTTGATATTTCTGAAAGCCGATTCTCGAGCTCCGGTGCACAGCAAATAAATAGCTTGATTCACACGTCTCAGTGGTGAAACGTCAACTGCCTGACGTCTGACGGTACCGGCACGACCGATACGAGTTGAGTCTTCTCGTGGACCACTGTTTATAATGGCTGTTACTAAAATCTAAAAACAAAAATTGACTCATTGATAAACAAAAAAAGCTTTAAGTCACACGATTTTATAAAATATTATACTGTTTTACTCTACATTTTTATTCATTTAAAAAAAAAAAAATTACCTGCAGTGGATTTTCTCCTGTCAATAAGTAAATAATTTCAAAAGCGTGTTTAACAATTCTCACAGCCATAAGTTTTTTGCCATTATTTTGGCCGTGCATCATCAAAGAATTCGTCAACCTTTCAACGATAGGACACTGAGCTTTGCGAAATCTTTTTGCAGCATATCGACCTGCAGAATGTGGTACATATTTTGCGTTCTTTTCTTTCACGGCAATATAATCCTGCAAGGACATGTCATTGACCTGGACATCCTCGCAATTCCACCGTCCAAACAATTTGATATCCGGCAATTCTGCTGATGTTATTGGCACTGTTTGTAAATCGTCAAACTTTTCTACTTCCACCATTTTTAATCTAAAAAAATGATAATTTAAATGATTAATAATACAGATAAAATATTAATCTGTATTTCAACATTCGCTCAATTATTTGAAAATATTCCCTGTTGTATAGGTTATGGTTTTACATGAAAATGAACATAAACAACAAAAACTGTCACAACAGATTAGAGTTAAAAACTTATTCTTGGAATAAAACTCTATAAAAAAACATTGTTTACAATTTTCTAACTAATGCATTTCGATTATTAAACCTATGCAAAAAGTCACAGGAACAATATTTACCAGAAAATTATTTGTAGAGCAAATTTTTAAAATTAAGAAACCTAATTGTAGTGGTAAAGGTAAATGAGATTGTTTTCCAAAAAGATGGTTTATCTTTTAATACAACTTTATTTCTTACCCGATGGAAAAAAACTTGAGTTAAATTTGTAATTTTGGACGAAATGTTTTTGTTAATTAGAAAAGTTGCGGAACGCTTTGTACAATGGAAACTGGCCTTTACAAACTATTTATTTTTTACATCAATATATCACATGTTAATTAATTTTGATTAACAAATTCACAAAGTTAAAACTCTCAGTTTTATAAAAATAATTTACCTTCCAAATCAAAATATGAAATTGTCTACAATTCTAAATTGTCATTTTTTCTGTTTTTCCAGAAACACAACAACATTTGACTAATTTTACAAAACAGTTTCAAGTAATTTTCCACTAACTCTTTCTAATACAACATTTTGACAACTGCTCCATTTTACAATTTTGGTTTATTTTCAGGTAATTCAAAACAGACCGCGTTTCCAGCAGTCATTATGGCGTCGCATCGGCTTTCCTCTCTCTTTTGCGACCAATGCGACCCCCGCCCCCGTAGCCGAAGTACCCGCCATGCTCGTAGTTGCGACTTGCATTTGTGCTCGAACCACCGAGTTGAGTCGTGCGGCATTTGCCGAGTGCGTCAAACAGGATTATGACTGAAATTCAATAAGCATTTTAAAATCCAATAAACTGACTTTTCCGTTACAACGCACATAACACGGCAAGACCATCAACACTTGTGCAGCGTATATTTACTGTCACGTTTTTTTCATCTTATTTGAAGCGAGCATCGCTCAGTTATGAATAATTTTGTTCGTCTGATTGGACCATACCGCGTCAAGTGCAAGTATTTATTACTAATTTAATCGTATGACCCATTGTACCTGTCAGTCGGCTATAATTAAATCAAAATCAATTATCAACAACGGAGACGATAAATTGGAACAAGTCATTATTTTGGAGCAAAAAAAACAACACAGCAACGTGGTCCAGATACAACGTCAGCTGACAAGAAAAACGTGAGTTTTTTAGTTTCTTCCAAATGTTAATTAATTGGAACGTTTATCTTAACTGATAATCATCATTAACAATTTAAAGATTATTATTTTTAATAAGAAAATTGTTGTCATATTCTGGTATAATGGAAACAGGTGATGGAATTTTTTGAAATACGTTATTATTACGTTTTGTTTGTGTTTGGCGTTCACACGTGTACGTGACCGTTTACGGCCAAACTATTGATCTTGATAATTGACGATTGATTTGTAAATTGAAGACTACGGGTTGACGGTGAAGCTAAGGTACTAATAGTTTGGATTTATGGTTCGGCAAACAAGTAATGAACTTTTTTATTCAAAAATTAAGTAGCAAAAAGTTTACTCAACTTTGCATTATGTATTATATAAATCGATGAGTGAATTCAACATTTTTTGTACGGGTTTTTTTTCACAAATTATTAGAATTTCATAGCACTTTATGGAGAGGTACAATAGACTGGTACTGTGGAACTAATTCCAAAAGAAATTTTTTTTGTTAGACAAAGCAAAAAGCTTTCAATTGATTGATGCTTAGAATTCATAATGGTTACAATTTTAAATTTAGCTGGGTTATAATAGACCGGCACAATGGAAATAATTTTAAAAGAAAATTTTTTCATGGGGACAATTGAATAAAAGAAAAATAATAAAAGTGTAAAAATCAACACAAAATAATTGTCTTTATTTAAAAATAATAATTAATTGTGGTATATTCAGGCAAGTATTAAAGTTTCAAACACAAAAGTATGACGTAAATAATAAAAATAAATAAGAGTATCACTTTTCCTTTGAGACACAATAGTAATTATTATTACTTTTAATAATTTATAAGTAAATCAATAATAATTTAGTAATAACAAAAATTATTTTACAATTAATATCATAGTTTCAACAAAAAAAAACAACGATATTTTTATTTGAAATTCAAGAAAAAAATAATATGCATTTATAAGTAGCGAAGTCTTATAAATTATCTCTAAAAAGCAAAAACAAATTGACTACTGCGAGATAAGATATTATATAGCTCAGGATCACAAATTGGAAATAAGCGTTTGTAATTCTCAACTGGCATAGTTATGCCAGATGTTTGTCACATGATACCTGTATTAGAGAAATTTTCACGAACAAGTATATTTAAGAAGATAAATTTTGCTATTGACATATTATTATGATCAAAAACATTTAGCTAATAACTAACTTGTAATTAATAATAATGTACTTACTAATTTTGAAATAAGAAGCTTATAATTGAAGCATGTAGAAGCAAAATTAAAATTGTTATTATTGTTATAAATTAATGATAACAAATTTTTATTCTTTAATAAAAACTTTTTTTCCATTAAAAAACAATTGAGAGATTTATTTTCACAGTTAAGTAAAACAAACATGTTGATCTTTAAAATTAAAAACAACTTTTAATATTTAAGAAAGTATGATTAATCATCGATGAATATTAAAAATTGAATAATAAATTTGTATTATCTTAAAATGTGAAGATGTCTTCAAAATGATTCCAAATCTACATAAAGATAAGTTACACAAACATATGTTTCTATATTTTATTTAATCTAAATCTAGAATTTGGAAGAATGTTATCTAAATAGATTTTTAATTGATACATTTCGTTATCACAAAGTTCCAACAATAAAATAAACAAGTCATGTGTTTTATCAAAATTATTCGCCTCCGAAAGATTTTATATAAATAGTATCTAAAACACTGTTTAGGTTGTTAAACTTGTGCTAATCAGTCAATGATAAAATCATTACTTGGCCAACTTTCTTTAATTAATTCGGTAAAAAAGAATACACTAAAAAATATCAAACAAAAGAAATTAAAAATTGTAATTAATTGTTTTTTTTTATTATTATTTTCATTATTATTATATGTTGTAAACTAATGTTGAATTACGTAACAATTTTTCTTGAGGATAATTTGAACAATTTCAAAGTGAATTAGATTGTTTTTCGTTTTAAAAGATAAATGTAACATATAGTATCGGGTTTCGAAGCCAGATCGCGTGATTGCCTCACACAGTGGAGAATTTATTGTCCTAAGTAAATTTTTTTTTCGTTACGTATTTTTGTATTGTCTAAACACTTTGTGTGTGTGTACCCAAATCGTCACAGCAACTAAGAATTAAGTTGCGTGCTTTTTGCTCATATATGACATCCATCAAAGTTGGGTTTCAAGTCAAAATAATAATCTTTAAATAGTGTTTATTTTTGCTAACGCTTTTACTTATCGTTTCTCAAAGGTGCAAGGCTAAAAGGCAAAACTGTTGGGTAAATATTTATAAAAGCGATATTGGTAATCAGCTGAAAAACTTCGACCAAGTTTTAATATTATCAAATAACAATCGTTTTGACAAATATTTTATTTTACCAATGTAATAAAATTGTAGATTAAAGTTTATATTTATTTGTATAATTTATATATTATTTTATATTTATTTGTTTCAGAAAAATCAAAGTTATTCGAAGGATGGTGTTATAGCAGAAGCAAGTTTTTTGACTACAGGGAAAAGAAAAAATTAAAATATCATAATGGTGTCTTCAATAGTTGCAAACGGAGAGGCTGATAGCATGAATGGTCCCATCTTGGAACTCGAAGATGAGGGCCATTCTGGCATCATTCTCACGACACTTAACAAAATGAGAAAAAACAAATATTTTTGTGATGTTATATTACATGTAAGTATATATTTTTCACAATTATGTAAAATATTTGTCCTTCGGTGTTATAATACTACTGAAATTAATTATTGTTCACGAATTCCAAGTTTTATTTATTTATTTGTTCTTTTAATCAGACTGCAAAAAGTTGTTTATTTTCATAAAACAAGAAAGATATAATTTGTTTCATGTGTAATAAAATCCTCGAAATTTATTTATAACTCATAGTTTTTAACATTAAAATTTTACCTTGAACAATTATTAATGGTTATAATAATTTGTATTTGAAAGGCCAAAAATATGCTATTTATATAGTAATTAATTTATGAAAAATATTTTTACTAAAAGATAAAATTTATGAATAATTGCAATTTTTAAACAATGAATAATTAAAAACGAGTAATTATTTTGACATTTTATGTAATGTATTTACAATAAAAATAATTGACAATAATTTAATAATAAAATTCATCCATGAAGGACAATTTAATTTAAGCTTTAAAGGTTTTCACAGAAACATTGCCGTTTCACATTTAATTGATTATGTATAAATAATTAAATCAACTTTAACAATTTTTTATGAAATCGTAAATTTGTATTTAAAGATTTGTTATTTAACTGCTTAATTAATAGTTTATTAAATTTTAATTTATTTTTCATTTGTTTTAGGTGGACAATGTAGAAATTCACGGTCATCGTGCAGTGCTCGCCTCGGCGTCCCCCTATTTTTTCGAATTATTTAGTTCTGATGATGAAAACAAGGAACAGAAAAAAAGAACGTACAAATTAAATGGTGACATGGACAAATATGCTTTGCAAAAGTTGGTCAATTATGCTTACACATCAAGGTCACTATTTTCTCTTTTGTTCTTCCGATAGATTATTGATTTTATATACACTAACAATGTAATCAAGATTAATAATGATTTTGTTAAAAAAATTTTAGATTGCAAGTCCTGCCACAAGAGGTGAAATCTGTTTACATGGTAGCATGTCGTTTGAAAATGGACCGAGTTGTAACGCAGTGCGCGAGCTATCTTTTGGACTCCTTGACTAACGACAATTGCCTTGACATTCGTGCGCTGCCTGGTATTGCCCAGAACGAAAGTTTCATCAAACAAGTCGAAGCTTACATCCGTCAAAATGTGAGTTCAAATTCATAATCTTGACCTTGAAAATTTTGCACGCTATCTCGATTTTTTCCGATAATTCCGATAATATCTTTTTTACTAAAAATTTATCTAAAATTCTCAGTAATTTTAATTTTCTGACAATTGTCATATCATAGTTTGGATGAAATTTCATATGAAATCACATTTGACAATAACAATGCTTTTTTATGGAAATTTAATAATAAAAATTCAACAATTTTGCATAACAGTTTACGTAAACGCTAAAACTAGTTCCTCTACTTAAATATGATTAAATTTTATACATTATTATCATTTGAGTAGTCTACATTCATAGTATGTAATTTTTAAAATATAAATATTAATAAAAATACATGTCATTTTTACACTAAAATTCAGTTTCATTTAATTGTTTTTCTCAATGTTTGAATCACTTTTTCATTGTAACCGACATTACAAATAGCATTATGTCATACACTAATACTGATTAAAACTATTTGGTAATGTAATTGTAATTGCATTTTCCATTGTTTGATTTAACTCAAAAGAATGATCTTTATAATAAGTTCTACAAACAAGTATTTCTACATTTTTATCTACATTCAATTACGTTAGATACCCTTTTATTGATTTTTTTTGTAATATTATTTAATGAATAAATGTATTTTCATAAGTACAAAAGGTGACATCACATTTTAATCACAAAATGTATCTTGAAAGAGATTTGCTAGATATACATATATTTTTTAACATTTCATATTAAATTTTCATTTGCATATTAAAATCTTTCATTAAAGATGAGAAATTCCAGTTATTACTGACAAGTTAACCTACGGAAGTGTCATACACCGATTAACTGAAACTCGGCATAAAGGTATATTTTGTAGTCTCAAACCAAATATGATTTCCATTTGGGCCCATAAATGGTTTATAAAATATAATGATTCTTCTCCTTACTGTGATTTTTACTTTTTTAAACTCTAATATTAAAAATATCGTTTTTATTAATATCTCCGTTTGTGCAGTAACTTGCATAAAAATTGCAATTTTCAAATGCAAGTCTTTCGCCAAAATGCTAACTTGAACATTAAAACTAATTCTGCGACTTCCTGAAAAAACCGGATAAGTCTAGTTTTATTAAAATCGAGAAAAATCTATTCCAACTTTTGAAATTTCAATTTATTCATATGAGTGAAAAAAAAAATTTTTAGAGCTCTTTCGATCTTTCAGTGTTTCAAATTATCATAAAAATTCACTACAAAATCTTTATCTAAAAAAAAGAAGAAAAAAATTCATTTTCAATAGAAGGTATTGGGACGCACCTGGTATTTCTAATAAATTTATAGCAAATTAGAAGACTTAATGGATTTTATCGGGAATTGTGGAGTTAAATGGGTACTTTAATATCATATAACTTTTAATTTGTTAACATTATTTCACGCATGTGTTCTGATAGAATAATAATTTAATCACTTATATGAATAAATTAACATTTCAAAACTTGGAATGGATTTTTCTCGATTTTAATAAAAATAGATTTACGGCAAATTCATTACTATTTTAGTTGCTTATTTTAAGAGAAACAAGGCTTATGTCGCTCGAAATTGTTGATTTATTTCGCTCGATTTTAGGTTTATTTCTCTCAAAGTTGACCATTTTCCCATTTTGTGATTTTTTATCATTATTTAATATATTTTATTTTTGTTATTAATAAGTTAAATTTTAAAAATACTAGATAAGTGATTATCCAAATTACAAATGTTTACATTAAATTAAATTGTATTATTAATAATATAATACTTCAACAGTATTTCCTTGTATTAATTAATTTTTTTTGTCAACACAGTTCTCCGCCGTATGTCGAAGTCCCGCTTTGAGGTCACTGCCTCTGCTGAAGATCGAAGTTTTGTACCAAACCACCCAGGAGATGTCATTAGTTAGTGGCACCACTCTGAGTTGTTTGGTTTTAGACTGGATAAAGCGTTTTCTTACCGACTCAAACAAGTCCAGAATCGAGCAACTCACAGAAAAGACATATCTCCTCTACTTGGCACTTGACAACAGTCTGCAGGATTGTGCCGATCTGCCATCAGGTGACGTCAGTGATACAGACCTTGTGCAGGACTACAAGAAGATGTCGCTCAAGAGCCACGCACAGAACAAGTCCAGGAGGAAAGGAAATTTACAGCCAGCGAAGCCTCGAGTTCTTATTTACTCGAAGGAAGTGGAAGACAGGTTGGAGGAACAACTGGAGCCAGACTGGAATGTCGTTGGAGTTGACAAAGTTGGGGGTAAACTGAATATCAATTTGTTTGCAATAAATATATCTGTATAAATTTGTTATCCAATATTAATAGAACACTTTTATTTTTCAGAGCACACTTTTCTTGCAACCGTAACACTGAACGGTCGCCTAGCGACTCTCTCGATTTTACTTCGACTGAACATCCCGGCGTCGCCGCAGTGCCCAGAAGTAGACAGCAGTTCTAAAGAAGGATCTGTCGGCGAGCCAGAGATGTACTGCGCCCTGCCAACAATGAAGGCCGGCAAGTGCGCCGTGGGCTGTGCAGATTTAAACGGAAAGCTCCTCGTGTGCGGCGGGTACGACCGCGTGGAGTGTCTCAAGACTGTAGACCAGTATCTCCCGGAGACCAACACGTGGGAAGTTTTGTCTGCGATGAAAGAGGCCCGAGGCCGGTTTGGCATAGCCGTAGTTAAGGGCAAAGTTTACGCGATAGGCGGATCTAACGGTACCACTGAGCTGGCCACAGTCGAGGTCCTCGATCCAGATAACAACTGGAAGTGGTCTCGCGTGGCCAGCTTGCCACTGGCCAAATCCCACTCAGGGATTTGCGCATTAAATGGGACCATTTATTGCGTGGGTGGATGGAACGGACAGGTAATTGTTTTGTTTAATAAATGAATTAATATTGCATTAAAACAAATTTTGAAGAATAAAATTGATTTGTTTTTAATTTCAGGCTGGAATTAGGCAGTGTGATATTTTTAACCCGGACACGGCTAGCTGGTCAAGCATCGCACCGTTGAATACTGGAAGATACCAGGCGGGTGTCTGCGCATACAAAGATAAGGTCTACGCAGTGGGTGGCTGTGATTCTTGGAACTGCTTAAATTCCGTCGAAATTTATGATCCTGAGACGAACATCTGGGTGAATGGATCGCCCCTGATTACCGCTCGCCGGGGTTGTGGTCTGACGGTTTTTGAAGGACGGCTGTATGCCGTTGGAGGCTCTTCTGGCACTCACAGTCTTACCTCCACTGAAGTTTATGATCCGGTTGAGCAGGTCTGGGTACCGGGGCCGAGTTTGTCTACACCACGAGCCAATGTTGCAATCGCTGTTGTTGGAGAAAGGTAAATTAAAATGTTTGCATTTTTGATTTTTTGAAGTGAGAAAGTGTCACAATTTCTAAAATAAAGCAAAATACTTTTTTATTTTTAATTTATGTCTGTATTTTGCATTAAATTATTCATTATAAATGACAGTTTTATTTAACAGACGAGTAAAAAAATTCAATGCTTTTCAAGTTTTCAGAATTTTTTGAATATACAACGTTTCGGCATCTTAAATTTGTGCCTTCTTCAGAAAGTAAACTACAAATATTATAACATGTTTGTTATTGTTAATAAAAATAAGTACAACGTAGACTTTCTAAAATAATTTTCTCAAATAACTATCATTGTAGATATACAATTTAGTTTTGTGGACATCTATTTTCACAAACATAAGTTAAGTTGATTCAGCAGAAGTTGACGTTGTTAAATACGATGTCACAATCGGAGTGTACATATTACTCAAACTATCAGATTCTCATTGTAAGTTCAAAAGGTTAAACTGCAAAATTCGGCTGAATTTATACAGAAGATTGCTAATACTGTAGTTCCAGAAGAGTATGTAATGGTCTTTTTCGATGTTACAGCTTTATTTTTAACTAACACCCCGAAAAGTATGGTAATAAATAGTATAAAATCTCGATGGCATTTGATGGAATCTCTCACTACATTACCATGGCATGAAATAGAAATTGTTCTCAATTTGATTTTAAACTCCAGTTACTTTAAGTTTGACGGGAAATGTTATCGTCTGTTAAATAAAACTGTCATTTATAATGAATAAAATACTTTTTTGATTTGAGAATTTGAAAGCTGTAATTTCAAGCTTTCATAAAATAAAAATAATCATTTGTAATTACCTAAATAAAAGACGAAGCTACATCAATTAGAATTTGTTCAAATGATTTGATAAGATTTGGAATTATCCACAAAATTGGCTGGCATTGGTTTTATTAATGAACTAAACATATATAATATTAGTAGGATAGTATTGTAACCAATTATTTTTAATTTATAGACTATATGCTGTCGGCGGTTTTTCCGGTAAAAACTTCCTAAACTCAATAGAATATTTAGATGTTCATTGCAACGAGTGGACGACCTTTGTTCCAAAAACTGATGGAATCAAGACCCCGCCTCTTCTGGAAAGCAGCAATGGATCTGAATCCGAGACCAATTCAAATGGCAAAGAGTCGCCCAAACTCGAGTCAGCCCATCAATAAAAGTAACTGCGTTTTTGGTGTTTAAATTATATGAGCGAAAAAAGTACAATCGTTCTTTGTTCAATTGACTTGCCATTAACAATTCAAGAAATCATGTTTTACAGAAAA
>JABFPM010002029.1:0-17913 GCA_022817325.1 Idris sp. 1 HC-2018 | reverse complement strand
CGTCTGTAACAAATGACATAGGAGATGAAGTAACAAGAAATGCGATTGTTCATGACACCCAGCTATTGCGTAATTTACTTTAACATCACTTACAAGATTAGCTTAAGCGCACTGAGCCAATCAAAAGATTGTAATTCGATATTCGTGTGCTGTTTGCTCGATCAACCCTTTAGCTGGACCCTTGACCGCGTCGTACACCGAGCCCTTGACTCGTTTCCCGTAATAACACGATAATCCTTTCGCGCAAAACAAATACACAACTGACGCAGTTCTCGCCGGAACCCTTTCTTTCTCCGAGGGGTTATTCACAAACTCGAATCACATAGTGATCGATTGCGATTACACGCAAAAGTCTCAGGGGCCGCGCGACCCTCCCTTCAATATCGAGTATTTGTTATTTCCCGGCCCGAAAAATGTTTACTTCGCACTAATAACATCCGGAGATTTCACAACGCCCTCTTTTGTTCGTAAATATTATCATTAATGAGCCATGCTTAAGTAGCTTTTGCTCACGCAAAAAATAACGCAAATGTTCAAATCGATAAATTCCAAAAGCATTGAAACTCACTTTTTAATAATAATGACTCTAAATGTAATTAAATTGTGATTTTGTCTGACTCCAAGTCATTCAAACGTTTAATTATTTTGTAACCGTCTATCTGCCTGCACTTTCAATTACCCTTTTAATGTTTAGTGGATAGAATTTGATGAGGCAATCGGTGGTACTAAACTAAGGAAAACAAGTTGAATGTATCTAAATGAGGTTTTGTAGAAGTACGAAAACGTGAAGAATAAAATGAAGATAAGAGTTGCAAATTGCAAAGGGAGACAATGCTTTCATCATTGTCGCAATTTCTTTCATAGGCTCTGTGAGTTTGTTGTTATCGGCAAAGAGAGCATCTCTTTTACAAAATATATGTGAGATTATCGCTTACATCTATCATTGAACTCGAAATGTGTTGCATTTTTGTCAACACAAATTAATATTGCTCGTGTTTGACATTTTATTCAGAGCAGTGCTGAAAAATCTGTCATTGTTTCCTCGATCTGTCATTGTCCCTCGATGAAGACATCTTGCAGTGTATTACCTCGCGATTGTTGGGTGATTGTGACTGGGAAGCCCCGCGGGAGACCAGCAGATGTTTCGCGGCAACCCAATCACACGACCCCCGAAGCTGCGCGGCATTCAACCGTCGAACAATTCACCCTCCTCCGAGTGTGAAGCTCTTTTCTTGGCCCCGTGGACCAAAACATACTCTCCGTGGTTGCTCCGACCAAGTGAGCATATGCCTCCGTGGGCGAATTCATTATGTTGCCAGAGCAAGCAAATGAAAACAGACCCTTCTATTCAACAGCTCTTTTTAACACAAAAAAGCAAACACTTCTTTTGATGCTCTGTAAATCAAACTGCTGCAGTCACTCCCAATTAATAAATGTATGCAAACAAAACTTGTAAAAGCATTCCTTCGGCATACGTTTATGGAATTATAAATTTTTCAAATGTTTTTTTATCTGTATTCCTATTTATTGATTAGTTTTTGAAAGGATTGTAATTTTGCACACAACATTAGCAGAAGTTTGTGACTGAAAAGTTTTAATTTTCCGGCAATTCTAATTCCAGTGCCGTTCATCACAAGTTCGGACGGTGTGCGCACTTTTGGCCCGGCCGTGCCTAAACTTAAGCGACGTCGGGATTATTTAACGTGCCGTTTTTCCCCAGGTTATATTGAACGCTCTCGCCCATTTGCCGTACGCGGGTGTTATTAAAACAAAAACGTATTAAATTAAAAGTTTGGCAAACTCGCTGATATTGAAAATTCTTCTCACAACTGCGGAATAAGTAATTATATTTAATTGAATCTTACGTAGCGTGAGAAAGTCGGCCAAACCAAATTGTCATCATGCTCATGACGCTGAGTTTTATCTGCAAAATCCGGAACTGTAACGAGGGCCATCTTGGCGCTTTAGTTGCTATAAAGGACACTGTGAAAGCGGCCAGCACAAGGATTACCAGTATATTGAATGAAGGAAAGGAGTGTACGGTATTATTTCGGTGCTCAAGTCTGCCATTCGAAAGCCCGTTTGATGGCCCGTGCGGTCGTTATTGTCTCGAGACACAAGCTTTGTATGGCCCGTTTCGTCTAAGTCTTTACAGGAAGAAACCCGTTGACCACGCATCCGTTAACGACTGGCCAAGAAATTGTTGAAAATGCCAAGCACTTGCCCGATCACCTCTGACATCTCTTCATTACACTCCAAAGCTTTTTTTCAACATTTTTTTTTGTCTGCAGCTTTGTTATCTCTTGCCCGTATACTAATTTAAAAGAGTAGTATTTTTCTGAATCAAAAAGGACGAGAAGAAAAAAATAAAGGATGAGAAAATCAAAGAACGAGAAAGGGTAACTAAGTTTTTATTGGCTAGTATATTTCACGAACGCAATGGCTTCCGTCTCGGCAGCGTCTAAGTTAAGCGGATAACCGTATATTTTCGCGATGGGATCAACCTGGGCTTCACCTGCGAGAAAGATATTCCACTTCTTTTTTTCCTAGGAAAAAGTTTCTCAGTGACGATAATCACAAACTTTGCAGTCTGTTGGATCGATCGAACAAAGCTTCCGGCATTATCTAATTTCACGATTGCAAATTTATAAAAGTAAAGAACTATAAGAAATTGTACGTGTGTGTGTGCATGATGGGTTTATAGTATGAGAATAATTGTTGAAAAATTGTCGTGGTGAAAATTGTTAAAATGAGAACACGATTAACCACTTTGCGTATTTCACTGTGTCTCTTGGTTGGTGGCGCAGCGGCGTAAGCTTGGAAAGATCGTGGATACGTATTCCACGGCGTGGGAGCTCCGCGAGAAACAATTTACGCTAATTACGACGCCGGCTAATTATACCAACAGAGCCTTTCTCGTTACCCTGTGCCGCCCTTTTCGCGAAAAGACCTTGCTTTTCTGCACGATGCTCTGCCAGGGACGTCATTTATAATGCACGAACCGAGATGAGGAGCAGCCCCCGAGAGCCGCTCAGCTTATATGCTTTAGCATTTACCGCGCACAGACGCCTCGCCTACGAGAAAACACCAAACAGCTGCGGCGCGATTCCATATTCCTAAGTGAATTTGCCGCTACGCGCGCACTTGTGTAATTTTCTTTAAATGAAAAATATATTCACGCTTTTTTCGTCATGTTTCGTGTTGCGCGACGGTTTTATCGGGGAACAACAACATTTCGCATGCAAGCTCCCGCGGGATCGTATTTTCACCAAACAAGAAAATTATTCAAAAAAGCCAGCTTTGAAGACTCACACAGTAAACCACAATATTCTTCCGAGAATGTTGCATGTTCATTGATTTCCTCGGAGAATTTACAGATCAGATAACTCAAAGTGAAGAACGAGACTTTCAGATTTCCGGCTATAATTAACTCTATATTCGTAACAATTGAATCTGGCCCAAGTTTTTGAGTGACTTATCGGTGGGGTGATTTTCGTTGCTCGACGGAAGTGGATGATGAATGTCGTTTAGGCATCGCAGAGTCTTCTGCGAAGGTCGCTACTCAAAACACGGCTGAGTGATGTCCGAGCGCGCGCCTTCCGTCAACGCCAAGGAGAATGATGATGACATAATGACGTCGCAGTGGGCGAGCAATAACTGACATCCGCCACCAAATATTCTAAATCACATTGTCCCCGTCCACAGCCTCCTTCCCGTCATCGTCATTCGTGTTTACGAGAAGGGCTCTCCGCCCTCGCTGCCATCCTGCAGTTAGCCAAACGTCGGCTACATGTCTCTCTATTATTAACGTCATCGCCGTTGCTCTCATCCGAGGACCCAGATGAGGATATATTTCTAACTGGAACGTGTGCCGGATTTCAAAATTATGACCTTGTCACATTTAAGCAAGGTCACTGACCAACCAAAGCTCTCTCTCTTTCTCTCTCTCTCTCTGATTACTAGTTCAATTCATACCATCAACTTTTAAAATTTACTATTAACTCTTTCCTATCATCATAATAAATGCCTACATACCATTCTTAGTATTATAATGATAAATATTTTTAATTAAAAAACTAATCTGTTAAATATTTTATTTTCCTTCATAAAGTTTTGAATTCAAGGAAATATAATTTAAGTCTTAAAAAATGACATTTTCTTTTTGTTTCAGGTAAGTGTTCAAACAATTTTATAGTCCAACAGCTTTATGGAAAACGGAAGAATATATGACTAGAGAAGGGTGATTTAAAGTCAAAAATGTGAAATCAGCATTCATCAGCCTTTACACGCCAAGAAAATATTGTAAGAAATTTCTGTAGACCTTGCATTTCCAAGTTATTGTATGTATATATTATATTTTATTAGATTTTCTTTTTTTTTAAATTCGAAGCTTATTTCTTAGAAGAAAGGTTGACGAGAAGGGTTCAAATCGTTGTAGAATTCTTATTTTCCCTATACTTTTTACGGAATTACATAGCCTAGAGGGTATCAAGAGTTTACGTGGTGGGTTCTATGAAAAATGATAACTCAGCGCTTGCAAATACAATAAAATTACGTCGAATGGGATAAATTCGTAATATATAATTGGTAATATATTAGATTTAGATTTAACTAATTTTCAAGAATATAAAAATTGAACCTGAAAATAGGTTAGAAGTATTTTTTTTATCATTAAACTTTTACGTAAGCAATTATAGAAAAATTGTGCATCAATTTTTTGTGTATTAAATGTGTTTATATAAAGATATATATAAAACTCCCTCTCAGTGAAAAAACTGCGCTTAATGACTCGGGGAAATAAGCAGATAAAAGATAGGAGATGGAGAATCAGAGACCAAGATCGGCTGCTTGTCGTCTTTCCCATTTTCATTTCCCGCAGCAATAGTTCATTAAAAAGGTGTTTCGAAGGCAATTCTGTGAGCTATTAGGTGGCCTCTATCGTCCCTCCGGGGGCCATTTTGCCTCGGCCATCTTTTCACCCCCAAGGACACTGTAGGATTCAGCACGGACATTACGGCAGTTACCAGACCGCTCAAATGCTCCTCGTGAGATCAAAAACCACGCTCCATTTTTATTATTCCCTCTCTTCTTTACTTACAAATTACTCGCTACAATTATTCTTATCTTTTTCGTTTTGATGAATAACGACTGCAGTGTTTATGACCGTAATTACATTAATTAACAAAATTTTCTTCTTTTGCAAGTATTTTTTTCTTAAATTTATTATTATACATTTTTTCATTTAAGCCCAAAATATATCTGTTGAATTTGTGCAATGTCCTAAGAAAATCTAGTGAAAGACAAACTGAAATAATGAAAAACGAAAAGGTGTAAATAAAGCTCGCAGACACAGAGAAAATCCAAGTTCTCATGAAGGAACGATATTTGACCACACGGTAATCCAGGATTTAAGATGGACAGTATTAGTGACTGAGCTTACGTTTGTTGATAAAGACAGTGTGTTTGGTGAGCACAGAGGGATGAAACAGAACCATTTTTCAAACGCAAAGGGAGCAGGTGGATGAATTCACGATGAGAAATGATGAAGCTATAGGGGGGATACAATGGAAAAATAGTGTACACGTATGTCATCCTGATGTAATTGTTAAAACCCATCAACGACATTTCATTTCTTTTGTATCAAACAAAAACAAATCTTTTTATTTTGCACAAAAACAAACAAACAAACAAACAAACAAAACAAAAAAAAACAAAAAAACAAACTAAGAAATCTTTTTCCACTTAAAATTCTGATATTTTAACAATATCAGATATTTTTGATTCATACAATTTTGCAAAGTTTTACAATCAGCTTCTGAGTCGTTTGAGTTTCCACCAAAAATTTGCCATAAATGCGACGTGGCCGGATGTCGTAACAGAACTATTACAAGCGTTCTTCGTCCCAAAGGATTTTGAGAGAATTTCAGTGAAGGAAGCAGGCCGGAGGGTTACACGCGTGGAGTTGCCTCCGGTTTTAAGGCAAAAGGCGTGCGTAATTACACGTTAGCCAAAGGCTTTGGGCCGGTCCTCGAAAATCGTAAACAAACCACACCAACTGAAGCTACTGGTCTTACATTTATAATGTGTCTTCCCCACCTCTAACGTAGTAATGGCGCTTAAATGAGCTGTCATAATTTTCTACCATAAATTGTGTAGTTTCTTGAAGCCTGTCGGTTACTCTATAAAAAAAATTCATAATAGTGTTTTTTCGCTTTTTCACTTGAACCTTTTACTCATATAACACCCTGTTTGGGTTAATATAAGGTCTCTCCCCCCCCCCTCTAAAGTACTATTCGCTAATATTATACGCACTATTTTCTAGTTCCAGCAAAACATATTTTTGTACGTCATAAATCTTGTGCAACATGACTCATTAGGTCCCTATATTTTATGTCAGTGGATCGGAAACGTTCTTCGCAATAAGTTACCTTTCGTTTCATTTCATTTTGTCGACTTTTTGCATGACGACTATTTTAAATGTAGATTAAACTAGTTTGAGTATTTTCACTTTTACTGCGAAACCGTCGTAAAATAAAAAGAAAAATATTAACATCGTATGCGACCGCATGTATTGTTTTTAAACTATTTCGAGCGTCTTGTGATCTTGTAACAGCTGCACTACATATCACTGACAGTGATTCAGTGATCATTGAAGATTATATGAGTTGCAGTTTACAGAAAGTATCTCTTAGAGAAAACACCGCTTGTGATCTTAATAGTTAATGCTCTCAGGCGGAATGTTTAAACAAAAGAGTAAAAAAAAAAAATTATGCAAAATAAACGTATAAGTCAATTAAGTTGGAATAACAGTTCTTAAGTATATTGAATAATTCACATGGATGAAAATAAAGATACAATCTGTATTACACAACACATGATACCCAGATACAAACTCGACAATAAAGTTTAACCACTTGCACCAACGTCAGCACAATTCGTTTATGATTATACTCGCAATATGCTGGGGTTATTACCATTTCTCTCCGACATGTGTCGTATAAGCGAATCGAATTGACACGCGATCTCGCAACTCGTCTCTTTTTGGATCAAATGTCGCACGCATTTCCCTTTTTATGACTCCTTTACGATCATAAAGGACGCGGAGCAAAACTATAAAACAATTCTCCGTCTGTACCGACTTAAGCTACGAGGGCAAAGTTCGTCTCTAAAATATTTGATTAACTCAGTTACTGAACCATAAATGATCAGCAATAAAAAACTGTAATAAAAGCATTTTCCGATATTTATTTAATTTTTTTTCAAGGTGGATTCAATTTTAGCTCGTTTTTTCATGCAAAATTTTGAAAACAATTTTGGCCCAAGGATGTTCCAACTTCCTGTTATCGAGTTGAGAGTTTCCTCTGCTGGGAGAAAAAAAATGGAAATCGTAGCTCGGGTTCGCAGGGAGCGAAAAAGTGGCAGGAGGGTGGCAGTTGAACGTTAGCTTAACCGATGCAAATGCAACTCTCGTCGGGAGTTGGTTGTTTCGTCGCTGACGTGATCTATGGTCTTCTCTTGTGTAGCTCCGTGAAATTCTGCACGCGTTGCTCTCTCCATCCACGTTTACGCGCAAATATATTTTCGAGATTCCGCCGAGCTTCTTCTTTCCACCACTTTTTTCACCATTCCTTGTCTATTTTGCTCGCTATTTTATATATTGTTTTTTTTTGTTTGTTTTTTTTTTTTTTCGTAAGCCCGCTTTTTTGCTAACGGCTGGCGCCGAGCAGGCTTTAGGCGGAGCCCAGGCTGGACTTTGTATTAGTTTTTACGAGTATAATACACAATGTTTAAAGGGATAAAGGATTAATGCTAGCGAACACCTGACCGCACTCGAATGTGATCATACTTGACCGCCTCACCCTTTATAGATCTACGAAAGCTTAAATTCCAGGATGAAGCGGAATAACGCTTGGCCCCGGGTATTCGATTTCCCTCGGAAACAGCAAAATTTCAGTCGCGCTCAACTGGAAGCGATTGTTCCCCGAACTCCCGTTGCCAATTTATTTTCTCATCATTTCCATTTCGCGCTCAAATCGGTTAAACACAATGAATTCGTTCGAAAATCTCCGACTTTGTTTTATCTCGCGATTTATTGCTCTGGGTACAGAATTTTTCTCGCAGCGCCCCGGTGAAATTAACAGCCGCTCGAGATTAATGAATCGAGCGGAATTATGCGACGTACTGTTTTGCAGCTCTGAAAATGTTCTCGAAACGCTGCCGAATCTGAAGAGACTTTTGAGTCTCGCATTGCGCCAGGACGAGTACGACAAAAAACGTCCATAAATAACATTCAACTTCGCTCTGTCTCCCGTGCTTCTGTATTTCAGCGTGCGGATATGTTAGGTATGAAGTGAACTCGCGCGCCACTCGTGTGATGCCCTGGACACTCGAATCCAACGGCAAACCTACGCGAAATATGACTAAAAACTACGAATAAGAGGGTCGCTGTCGGATCGTGCGTTCATAAATAACGCGATACGTGACAACTCGCAAATGTCAGAATGTATTTGAATTTACTTCAATGATATATGCTTATCTGACGCGATTTCAAACTGTACTTAAGTCGCGCCCCACCGGATAATTTGCCAATCCTGTCTGCCAGTTGATTTCGAACAATTAGAAGGCTAAATTAAATAATTGTAATACTCTGCGCTACAACATTCTTCGGAAAAAGATCGACAGCAGTGCGAGGGGGGTAAATATTGCAGTATGCACTCAACGCTGAGATACGTTGCATACCAAACTACCCCTCACGCAGTTGGCATCTCTTCTGGTGGGAGCAGTTTATACATCTATGCATTAGCAAACACATTTATTATTTCACAAGCGAACGCGAGAGCATTTGGCAAAGTGAAGTTTTGCATTTTAAACTCGAGCAAAGATAAAGTTGAAAAATAATACATGTTTTTGCTAGTTTTAATGAAATAAACAAGTCCAATGTTCGAATAGATTACTAAGGAAATTTCACTTTATAATCTAAAATTTCGAAATAGAAAATTGGATACGCATTTTCATATACTAAACAATATGGCATTCATTTGAGTGGCACCTTTGACTTTTTTGCAGTGAGCTCGGGAAAATTTAATGCTATGTGTTGACTATGTGCACACGATTGTGTCGTGACAAGCAGCCGCGTTCTGTAGTTTGCTTACAAAGCAAGGAGATAGATAATCAGCGATTGTCTTACATCGATACTTGGTACCGTAGCAAGCGTAGAACATAAACATTTGCATTCTCCACTTGCTCGAGTGTAATTTCTACTTCAATGCAAATCGATCGTTGCGAGCGCAACAAATTGCAGTCCCAGAAGTCGTGCACGTTTAAACAACTATAACAGTACAAATATGACTGTATTCTTCAAATCTCAGCTTCAACAATCAATTCTGTTGTTTTACTTCTAAGAAAGCTTATTATCATATTCTTTGCATATGCGCGGAGAAAAAGAAAAAACTTGTTCTGTACTCGTTAATTAATTTATTTTAATACGTTTTTAAAACGGAAATAACTGCACGGTAAATTAAATTCTTACGAATACTTAGCATAAAAAAGATCAATATTGTTGATACGGCCACTATGTAATACATACTCGCACACAATGCACAATATGTAAACGTATTATCGACCAGTTGGCGTTCATTTAATGCAACGAGGGTGGCAAACATTACTGTAAAGGGTGACTGAGGAAAATGTCAAAGGGGAAAGACAGAAAGAGATTCGTGTACCCTTTTCGAGTAGCTTCCACTCCGATGACTTTCTTTGTCAGCCTTTTGTCGGTCCGCGAATTAGATCGGGTAATCCTGTTTGTATTCGAAATGACACCGTCGCCTCCAAGTTGACATTTAGGCACCGCAGCACCTATCGGTCCATTGTCAGCCTATAATTGACTCCGATTGCAAGATTGAATTTGGATTATACCGTGTTCCAAAGCAGATTTTGTTTGCACCTAGCAACTCATTTCGTTAAGTGCACTTCTAATGTATAGGCAAATGAAAAAAAAGGAAATAAATACAAACATGAAGAACAAGATATCCACTCTGACAAAGTAAAATACATTTATACAAATAAGTTTTGCCTGGTGTTGTTTTTATAATCATTCACTATAATCGAATCATTAAACTCGTATAATATAATAATAAATTTAATTAATGAAGTTATAATTTTTTACACTCTTATTGTAGCTGGCAATTTTGTATTTAATTGATGCAATAAGTGTTCTTTAATTACCAACACAATTATTAAAATAAAAAATTCGCACAAACATAATGATAAAATGTGAATATAATTGAATTCACTTAAATGGTTAATAATGCAAACGTTTGTATCGTGAAATTCCTCTATGATGGTATTTAATTTCACGTGAGCACATTTTTAGCCAACTATTGCGGTGATTTTCCAAACTTGACACACCACAATCGTATTTCGCAATGTGGTAAATGCTGACATTACTCGTAAACAAAACTCTTGGTACTACTTGCGGTTACGGTGTATTATCTCGTAGTTTCCCTTCCTTGTGACGAGATCTTCGCGTGCGTGCGGTTTGTTTTACCAGCAAGACTTTTCGTGTTATTGAGTATCACTAATTTTACCACAGATATTATAAATAACTTTTGTTTTAGCAAAAAAATTGAGCAAAAAAATTGAGCAAAAAAATTGAGCAAAAAAATTGAGCAAAAAAATAAAATTATTAATAATAAATAAATAGTATTTTAGGTAAGAAAAAAAAATTATCTTGAAATTACGAATAAATTATAATGCAAGTCATTTTAGTGGTTTTTGACGGAATAATTAAAATGTGACATCAATTTTTCAAGAGATTTTATCGTATGACCTGATCAGGTTTAATGTATTCAGCAAGGGACCTCTTGTTTCCAATTAGGTCAACTACATTGAAGCATCTCATGAAGGACTCGTTTCGCACCCTCCGTCTTGAAATACTATACCCTATCAAGTTGCATAAGGAGGCCATTCATTAGCTCGTGGTGTTGTCGATAAAAGTTAGACTTGCTTTACAATACCGACGTTGCAGTATTTTTGATTTGCAAACCTTACTTTTTATATAAAAACTGATTACAAAATTTATCATTTCATATCATTTTTTGTGTTAATAATAAAGACAGTATTTGGTGTAATATATTTTATGCACAATTTAAAACTAATTATAACTTTTTGACAAACTTGAGTAAATGCAAAGTCAAGTGAAAACAAATTATTTTTCGAATTTCAGTCCAAGTATTTGGTTCTATTTTATGAAAAACCTTTCAATTTTATGTCAACCCTAATACAAGTTTAAGTTCAATTAAGTTTAATTTTAAATTGTTTTATAACTTATTAAGTAGTTTTGTATTTTTCATTAACGATCTGATATAATTTAAAATCATGCCATAAAATTGTCAAAATAAGAATTTGAAACAAGATGGTTTGTAAGTCGACGAATAATAACAACGAAATTAATGTATAGCGTCTTAATCCATCAGTGAGAATCATAAAGCAAATGACAGTAGGATAGTGCGGCGAATCTTTTGGTTTTTCTTGTTGACGGTGAAATTACAACCTCGCGTTGGCTTCTCTTTGTTTGCGCGTAGTTATTACACGAAAAAAGTACAAAACAGCGAGAGGGGGTAAAAAGAAAATTGATAGTCGACATTGCGACGAGAGATCATTTATAACTCTGAGCACAGTGTGATTAGAAGTACGAAACGACTCCGGAACGTGGAGCTTGGGCCCCCACGTTCCCCTTGTCACCGTCATTCGGAATGTTTTAGTCGGTAGTCAGCAGAACCATTATAACGATTCGAATCTCAACCTGGTCGCTTGTTATTAATATCGAATAACGAGATGGCATCCAGGGATTCTTTATTAACGATCCTCATTCGTAGATTGTAATCGTGCAAAAAGTTGTGTCCAGTCTGCACCCATAGACAACTGCATCAACTAGACTAAATATATGTGACAATCTTTCGTACAAAAATCTTACATTCCAAATTCAATTATAATAGCAAAAATTAAATGTATTTATAAATTGAAAAATTGCGTTCTGAAAATGTTCATTTTATTAGCAGTGCTGTGATTAAATTGGAAATGAAATCTGAAAGTCAGAGCGAGTTTTCATTTATTTTATCTATTTACATTTTTGTCCCGAGTTTGAAGAAAAAAAATGTTTGGCCGAGCGCGAGTGATCCTCGGTAATCCTTTAGTCGAGCATGAAACCTTTCGCTCGAGCGGTGATATTGCACAGAAAATAGCTCCTATATGTAAAAGCATCGATATAAATAAGCTTGACGGAACGTGAGAATTCCCGGTAAGCGATACCTCCTGGAGAGAAAGGAGTGTCCTGGACTGCACAAACGTACTGGTACGCGATAAGATTACCCCTTCGCCGCGCCTCGCTATCCGCTAAACATTGCGTGAGTAATATTAATTCCTGCTTTATCGGTGATACTATAAGGAATACTACACGATTACGCGATGAGTTATTCGCTGGATGACATTTAAATTCTCTGTTCATCTTGAAGAGTTAATTAGGCTCATAAAATTTAAATACAATAATAAATTTCCACAAGTCGCGATCATATGTGCACGCAATTTTTTTGCTCGCTCTCGTTCCTTTTTTAAATAGATAACAAGAGCAACGTCACGCGTTTATAAATATTTGAAATATCTTAAGGATTATGATAAAAAGTGTTGAGTCAACAAAAGAAGAAGAGGAGTTAAAAAAAAAGTCAAGGTGGAAGGAACGTTGATGTTAGAGCAAAGTTCGGAGGATATTGTGTAACACTAATCCCAAGGCAGAAACTTTCACATGCTCACGCGTGAATCATCTGCATGTTGGTCCGTGATTAGCCTTGGTTTTACACAACACGGTTCACATGGTCAGCATGATGATGTAGCTTCTCGAAAGCACGTCGATCCAACGCGAGGTGCACGGGTCACATTCCAGAGAGCATTATTTTTTCGGCTGCTCGGAGTCTCGACAAAAGGTGACTTCTCCTCCAAAGAAGAACCTGTCTCCTTTCTTCTGGCCTCCACCTCTTCGTGGAGGCTCATTAATAGTATTCACCTGGATAGAATTCTTTGCACTGGCCATCATTTCCAAGAAAGTTATAAACCCGAAGGGGATCATTAGTCGCGTTGATCGGCAACAAAAATAACATATTCAATCGGATTGAAGCGAGACCTTGGCGACGACATCTGTCTTTATCCGCGTCGATAAGAAACGACGACGAGTCCGGAGGTACATATGGGGTACACCCACACCATAGCTTCAGAGCGAGCAAGCGAACGACGGGGGGTCGCGTGATTTGTGGCCGCCCCGAGAAGTCACACAGCGGCTGATATATTTTACGGGCGGTCGTTTCTCCACCTCCACTTTCATTTCTGCTCCTCGACGTCGCTTTTGCGAGGAAGAAAACGACCAACACCGGGTCCATAGCGGGGATCCATAGCAACATTGTGCCATATACATAGCTGGTCAGCTGCCTTTACATGCGACTACATCGTATTTACATGAGAAAGAAATCACCTTTACGGAGCGCGGACCAGAACCGTGTCTAGTGTAAACACGGTTTATCATTATCGCCGGGGGAGCCTATAATTCAGAACTCTATTACGCTTTCGCTGAGCCACTGATTTCCATTCAGAAATCATTTTTAATAATAAATGCCTTCCAGTGCTAAGCTCCAATGTCTTAATAAGATCCATTCAGCAACGACGACGTTTCATCCATTTTAACTGGTCAATTAATTCATATCGAAATTGATACTATCTTTCTTATTATTTTGTGGATTACATGAAAATAATAAGCTACGGTTGGCGTGAGTTTAAGAAAAGTGATTTGCTTCTGGGTTCGGTTTTACATGTTGGTCGATAACGAGGCAATGGTGTCAGAAAGACAGGTTGGTCACTGTAGGGGTCTGCCGATAGGTAAAGTTGAATGCGAAATAAAAGAAGCTAAGGAACATAATAAGGAAAAGTGTAAAAATAAAAGACTTTGCCTTGGCTTTTTAATGCATACACAGCGCAGGCTGGCTCTCAGGCTGGAGAGAGCATGTGCAACTTATGCGCCAGCACTTGAGAAGTCTGCACGGCACTTTTTAATGCTTTTATGCCCACCGCGAAGGAGAAGCTATCGAGGATCTTGCGTCGTAAGTCTGGAACTTTATGTTCGCGCGGCTAACCTTTTTCTTCGCCATCACCCTAACTTACGATCCTTTCGTATGTTCGCTCGGCATTGCCGAGACTCTCGCTTGCTTGAGACGTTCGCGTCGCTTCGATCCCCGACTGTACCAGTACGGAACGTCTATCTGACCCATGTACGTTAGCCTTATCTGCCGCGTCGGTCTCCGCTAACAAAATTTCCCGCCGCGGAATAAATTCTTGACCGTCACGAAACTTACGACTTGACCACCGACTCAACCTCTTCTGCCTTTGCCGCGCAGACATGCCAAAGCGTTTATTTCTTTCGCATTTACGATGATGTCTTTTTCACGCGCGGTCCTCGTGTTCACCCTTTGCGGTCTTTACAGCAAACGATTATCTTCAATTTTGCAAAGCTCATACATTGTAATCACTCTTTTGCAATACTTTTTTCTGCCTTCTTATTTACTTGTTTTATATTATGTTTACAACACATATTTTGCTTACTTATTTTTAACGCTTGATGAAACGTGCATTTAATGATTATTAATTTTTAGATTGTTCATTTTACAACTGCTATACGCAATTACTCTTACAACTTATAAAATAAAAGATAAAGAGGATACTAAGGAAATAAAAATGTTACAAGTTTTGTAATACCATATTGAGAGTTAACTTCCATTTAACTGATTTTTTAAAGTATACATACAATCGTGAGAGTAATATATTTTTTATAAGCCAGTATCGTGTAACGTTTCGCGATGGTTGTCGACACGTCACTTTGCATGACTCAGGGTAGCTACCCTTCGACAAGAGTCACAATCATTACTACATGACTGCGCGGTTTACCGCATCCGTAAGCCGTTGACATATTTTGACTTTATACAATAGGCAGATATTTTGTTTAGCTCGGTCATTTTCCTCTTATACCATTAAAAAAGTTCTGCTAAATCATTAGAAACGCACGAGCCAATTTCTTTGCGGTTAGCGTTGTCTTCACATTCAACCTATTAGTATTATTTTCTTGAGTCACGTTTATATCTCTTTCTCTTTTTGTTATTTTTTCATAATAACAACACACATGCAAGCTTATAAAATTATTTAAAGTTTCTTATCACTTAAAATACGCATATAACAGGAAAATAAGTTACGACTTGATATAATAAAGATAAAACATGATAATTTTACCAAAGCATACATATTATTTGCTAGGGCATGACAAAACAAATAAATTGTAGCTACACAGTGATACAGATCACAATTCTGAATCCAAGGTCTAAGAGCAATTGCGTATCCCGTCGTGTGACTAATTGACTTTGTGCAATCTGAGAAATCTGTTTTCCCTAATTATTCCGGTGAACCGATTTTCACGGTCAGATCGATGCAATTTATAGTTAAACTCTAATCTGAAAATGAGTTGAGTCTTTGGGGTCAGCTGAGTTTGAAAAAGCAAAACTAGACATGCAGTACTTTTAGTTGCTTGCATGATTCGTGTTTGCGAGCAATTGTATCTAGCTTTTGGACGGTGGTGGGTCGTAGGTGGATCCACGTGGTGCCTTCCCACGTCAAAGTGATGGACAGCCTAGTCTGACGGACGGATGTTCTGGCAACCGGACAGACAGACGAACGAGCTGAGACCGGTAGCTTGTGTTTTATTCAAATATATCCGACGAACGAACAATTACAGAGGCAACGCGCTTGTGCATTCGGTGCGTGCACAAAACGAGCAGCAGAACGCGTCACAGGATGCAGCCAAAGACTGCAGGTTAATTCGATTGTGATGGATAATTACCTTCAAATGAGACTGGCGAAACGAGTGACACGAAATCAGCCATGCGAATCCAAGATTCACTTTATACATTTTATTGGCTAATCCTGCTATGTTAAATTCCTGCTACGAAATATTCAAGATTCCGAACAGCTTTTGATTGTGCATTCTAATCAGTACAACTAATCTAATGATATATTATTCTTGTGTTATAAATACATTACAAAACAACGAACATTTTGAACAAAAAATCATTTTTTTCTGCAAGCTTAAACAAAAGTTTAATTACGTACAAATAGACGTTGCTGGAGAAAACATAAAAGTTGCCTTGACCCAGCGTCCCTTGGCGTAATTTTAAATGAAATGGTGACGTCTTTAAATCAACGTTTTTATCCAATTCTCTCTCGGTTACTCGTTTTCCGCGTCTCTGTTACACCTCAATATTCGCAATAATCGTTTCTCTTTCGTTTCACTTTAGCACGCTAGACTCGAGGTAGAAACTTGTGATATTACTGGTTGGGCTTTTTCGCTGCAAGTAATTTAGGTAGCAGGAAATTGGTTTTCTCGACAATGAAATAGAAGAATGCGATGCGATGGCTGCGTAGAGAAGAAACTACGGATGAAAAATATGGAAGAAAATATAGAAGAACCTATCATCAAGGCTCTGCTATTTTACCCCTTCGTTTTCT
Organism: Idris sp. 1 HC-2018; assembly: GCA_022817325.1. Classification (NCBI taxonomy): domain Eukaryota; kingdom Metazoa; phylum Arthropoda; class Insecta; order Hymenoptera; family Scelionidae; genus Idris; species Idris sp. 1 HC-2018. Next base: position 1,323 of record JABFPM010002029.1, on the reverse strand, counting down.
TTTTTCTCCTCCTTGTTTTTTACTTTTATTATCTATTCGAAAAAATTCGCTTTGCGACGCATAAATGGAAATTCGCGTCAAAGTCGTACGAATTAATACCTTTCCGGGCTTATTGTACGCGATGAGCGTGAAAGATTCAAGTGTCCAGCTGTCAGCAATGCAAAATCAACTGCTCGCGGCCACGTATGAGCAAATTTTGCCTAATTTTCTACGCATCTGACGTATAAAAAAAAGAAGAAAGAATTACATTTTGAACAGAATAGAATGGTAATTACTAAAATCGGGAGAAAATGAGCTGAATAAACAAATTCAGATGAAAAATGAAAATAACAGTCTATCTAAAATTATTCGGATGAGACATAAATAGCATTAAATTGCACTAATTACGATATGAAATAAAATATGTAGACAAACGAAATTCTTGTAATTTATATAGAGGTTAAATTATTTCTACGTATGTGGGCGATTTTTTAAAACCTTTAATTTTTGGTTTTGAACAAAAAAAAAAAAAAAATTTTTTTAACTTAAAGCACATCATTGTAATGAGATAATTAATGTTTTTTTTACGATAAGAATTGTATGAAAAAAATGCAGAACACTAAATAATTTGTTGCCCATGACTTAAAATAATCATTTCTTGAACGTTGCACTTTTTATTTTTAAGATCAATTTTTTTCTCAAAATAATAATAAATATTGTACTTTTTCAAATAAGTTATAATTTCCAAGCATAAAAGATATAACTAGCAACAATTATGAGAAAGGAAAAAGTAGTCTTTTTAACTTACAGATTTAAATTCAAACAATAAATTTTTGATGGTTTTAATTAAAAATAAATTATAATTTCATTTTATAATGCATTTGTGAATAATCTGGTATATATTATAAAAGATTGGAACGGTCGTGACAAGGTTACGGTCGTGACAGCGTATGAAATTTCATAAAATAAATCTTAAAATTGATTATTGAAAGCTGCACACGTTACAATGTTGAAAATGCAAAGAAAACTATTTTCAGCATTATTTCTTTAATACATTAATTTTTAAACCCGGCCGCACGATATGTAAGTGTGACACAAAAAATGTGACAAGTTAAATCCCAAAGTAGATCGATAAATTAAAATGGTAATTTGTTTAAAAAAAAAAAAAAAAAATTATAACAGGTAACTAGCTTTTTATCTCTAATTTTTGTGCAGCAATTCTAAAATTCTTTTGATTAATCGTATGCCACTGAATAACGTTGTTAAACGTAGGTTACGGTCGTGACAGCTTAGTTTGTTTACAAACTATAACAGTTTCTACGCGTAATTATTCGAATCGGACAT
>JABFPM010002028.1:0-15801 GCA_022817325.1 Idris sp. 1 HC-2018 | reverse complement strand
CCCCCCCCCCCCTCCAAAAAAACAAATTTACAGTAAACATTTTTTTGATATATAAAGTTATTGTAATTGTAATAAGTCTTTTTCTTAATTAATAGACCAGCGTCCTTGCATAATTTCAAGTTAATTAATTAATTAAGGAAAAAGTTTGTAGAGAAAAGTGTAAAAGAAGGATTCACAACGAAGAAAAAAAGGATAAAATGAAGCGAAGCCGGGTGGTCTTAAAGAAACCGAAAGTGAATGAGTCCGAATGGAGTCCGCGACACGCGAAGTCGTGAAATAAATACTGATATATAATTGCGCGGCCTCTAAGTGTGGCTTTGCATGTACGTATAAGTGTACTAAAGTGTGCGCGGTACGTCCTTAGAGTACGTCGGACGGCCGTTGACCCTCGCACGGACTACAGACAGAGCGTAGACACGCACTGTTCATCTTCGTTTTTCTTCCTTCCTCCTGCGCCATCCTTTGCATTTTTATCGCTCAATCTTTGACATCATTTTAGCCACTTTTTTTATGAAAAACAAGAAAATCCTTTGAAAATGTGCAAAATTTGTATTTAAAATGTTTTCATAGAAAATATGAATGTTTAATTAACTGACTCATTTGTTTACTGAAATTGTTTGTTGAATCTTTACGTCTCATAATTTTTTTTCTTTCTTTCCAACAATCAGTTATAAGCTTTTTTATCATACGACGTCTGAAAAACAACATCTCCAAACAATGTTCGAAAACAAGTTGACAGAATTTCCCGTAGTTCCTGACGTAAAAATGTAAAAAAAACTGATATTAATGTTGTTTCTTATTTACTTAAAAATAAAGAGAACAAATATGAAAAACTTGTTTTGCTGTAATAATTTTCGTCATAGGGGCCGTTCACAAATGACGTCATGCTACAAGGGGGAAGGGGGTGCGAGCTTGCATGACGAAATAGGACAAGGGGGGGCGGGGTTCTACAAAATCATGACGTCATGCATATTTAAATTAATATTAAATTGTACGTACCAAAATTGTTTGTTTTCAATTTGCATGTTACAATGACAATTAATCATTCTTTGTTAAATACAATTCATTAATATGTATATTTTACTTTGCAGAAATAATATAAATATAATAGCTCATATTTTGTCTATTATTTTCAATAAGATTAATCGATAAATATCGTAAGGATCTTGCATTGGAAAAACAAAATTTAGACAGAAAACAACAAGAAGCAGATCGCCACGAAAAAATCGTGATAACAGAAAAGTCCAATTATCAGAAGAGTGTGAAAATAATGAAGAGTTGGCGAATATTTTACGGATGAAGCTAAACCCTGGTCGCCCACCTTTAGATGATGATGCACCTGAATTAGGGCAATCTATAATTAATATTGCAATGCATAGAAGTGGAGTCGACAAAAAATGTACCTGGTAAATGTTTACCAATATATGTTCATTGTATTTGTAAGGCCTTAGTTAATGTATATTTGACTTTCAAGATTTTGTATGGTTTCAATAATATCCTTTTCTGTAATTTCAGGTTTGTCATAACCAGAATTTGGTCCTAGTGCCAAAATATTGGATACATTAGTTGGTAAATTTAAATCAGTCAAATTTTCTATCCATTGACTGTTATCGAAATTAATATATTTTTGATACAAGTATAGATTGTCTGTTTTATTGTAACGACTAAAATATTGTGTATAATGATTTTCTATGTTTGTCAATTGTCTATTATTTAAATTTATAAATTTACATTTGTGTTTATTAAATAATTCAAAAATGTGTTTAACACTGAATTTATGATTTATATACATATAAATTTCTATATCTTTCAATTTAAAATGTTTTATTATAAATATTAAAGTATATGTATAAATCTCTCTAATTTGTTTAATTTGAGATATTTAACTAAGGCCTTACAAATACAATAAAAATTCATATTGAGTATTACAAAGGTATATGTTCTACATAACCTCAAACTCTACAACATCTAAATAAATATATGTTCAGTTGGGCACAAACATTGATCATCTTACAGGATTATTTTCGAAGATAATGACGTCATTATATTAAGGGGGGTTAAGAAAATATGACGGTGCAAGACTTAAGGGGGTGAAGAGTCAAAAAGGCATTTTTAGCATGACGTCCTTTGTGAACGGCCCCATACCAGATACAGAATTCAACGCACTTTTTTCTGTCTATTCCTATCTACGTAACCACTTATTTTATTGGTCATCGCAACTTCTGTACTTTGTTCCAACTAATTTACCTGACTTATATTTTTAATTGCATATTTCAATAATTTATTTTGAATTACAAATATTTCGTCTTATCAATCTTAATTGTTTTCAACAAACTTCACACGTACGAATTTTTTCGCGATTTCATGTTTAAAAAGTCATTAAAGCACGTACAAATTAAAAAAAAATGTTTGCCTGTTTTTATTGTACAAAAATTAACTTATGTAAACAATAAATTGCGTAATTATTCAAGATACTTTTTATCATGAGGCAAAAAAAAGTCATGTAAAAGCCATGCTAATTTAAATTCAATGGCTTGAATTCAGCCGAATTTTCTGCTGAGTGTATAACACAAAAAGTTTAATTGGCAAAAGCATTATGTAAGACTCGAGGGTAATAATTCGATTTGGCCGATGATCGAGCATAGAGATCCCAGAATGCATGAATTGAGTCGATTGGAATCGCGATTTCGTACATCGTCGGTCTTGTCCCCTTATTTGGTTAACGGCCGTGGCATACCTGGACGAATAAGCCTTATGTACCCTACAAATGGGTCAGTTACAAAAGATGGCCATTTTTTTCAGTGTAATCAGTGGAGAATATTCATTTGTAAGAGTTGCATCCTTTAAAGTCTTATTTTTAAGTTGAACATACTACAAAGAATAAAATATATTAAATGTTTTATAATAATCTGTTATAAAATATAGAACCGTCCAAAAAACTTATAATTAAATTCGGTTTTAGGAATTCGAAAAAAATATTATATTCGATAAAAAAAAAAGAAAATGATTTAAGTAATAGACATATGTTCTTCAACATTGAAAAATTCTGAAAGTAAAGCTTCTTTAAATTATGAAAATGTGTTACTAATTTATGCGAAAATTATGTAGATAGATTTTGCAGAACGTTTACAAAAAGCTTGCATAAACATAGTACAAAATTTGAGTAAAATCAGTTGTTTAAAATTGGTAAAAATCAAATTGAAATAAATTTTGAATTAAATGGGAACTTACATTTGAATATGATCGTTCACAATTTTTGTGCAGAAAATCCCTGAAAACTTATTTTGAATCTCTTTTATACAACATTTGTATTGAAAAATGTTTACATTAAAATTCTTATCCTACATTTGAAATAAAACTTAAACAAAATTCATCGTTATTTAAACATTTATCGTTAAAGGACACCTAAGTCGCAAAGTTTTCATTTATGAGTTGGATACATTTTTGACATCCCCGAAAGAAAAACTCATATAAAAAGGAATTTATTTTGAGCTTATTAACGTGAATCTAACTTGGTTTTTAATATAATAGGAGAATGTAAATAACGATTTTACAGATTCTTATAATTTATTTTTCAAGAACTTGAAAATGTTATTTAATTATGAAAATAAATTATTATTGTTAATTGTTCTGGTCAATATTTTTATAGAACTTGTGAGAAAATGTTTTTTCGTTTGATTTCATCAATGTTTTGATATTCAAAATGAACTATTAAGTCCACCATAGTTTTTGTTTATTTGTTTAAACAAATATCATGGTAAAATGTCTAATTGTTTGTGGAATTGTGACATAATTATGGCACACAACAGAAATATATTTTTGTTTATAATATAATGTAAAGAGGAGTTGCTAACAGTTTTTTTTCGTTTTTCTCAAAATCATGAAAATGTAACTTGGGTCCCTTTTAACAATAAACGTTTCTATTATGCATTGGTAATTAAAATAATATGCAAAAATTTATAAGTTAATTTAAAAATATTAATTACAAAAATTTAAAAACCAAAAATATTATGGACATTTTTGTACAAATTTCTTAATTTGTATGCTACATAATGTGAAAATATTTATTGTATTTGGTAAGAAATAATTAATAGACATTAAAATTAAAAATACTAAATATTTAGTGAAGAAAAATAAAAGTGACTTTTTTATTTCCATAAATAGATAAATTACTTAACAACTGTCTTTTCTTAATTGGTGTCTAAAGTGACATCATTTAGTATTAAAAAAACAATAGAATTAATTTGTTGTCTACTTTAATTCAATCTAAAAATGTAATTTTATATATTACATTTTCATTCTAATTAATTCTAAATAAATCTCCGAAAAGTGCAATAAATGACATTTTTTTATCATTTTTTTATGCTAAGTTAAATACATTTTGTTTAAATAATAGAAAAAAGTTATTATTATTTTGTTTGTGAAATGACATTTTCTTTTTTTTTAACTAAAATTATATTAATCTTTTTACATAAAGTTCATGTTACTAGTGACCTTCATTAAAAAATGATTTTAATTTTTTGTATTTAATTTTTTTATAATTGATTCATTAATATAATATGTACTAGAATACTAATTAGAATAATTTTTAAATCTAATAGTTAATTTAACTTTTTCTGTCAGCGTAAATGTACAATTTCTTATATTAATTTATTTCATAATCAAATCAAATTAAAAAAAATTCTGAGTAGAGTGTATTAATGACTTTTTTTATGCAGAATTTATTAAATAAGAATATTTCATTTATAAAATAAAAAAATTGACTATCTTTTATTTTAATTTAAATTGTAAAATACATGATCAATAAAATAAATTAGTAGTTCAATATCAAATCATTTTGTCAATTCAATGTTAATTTAAGAAACATTAATACAGTTTATTTTTTACAAAATAAAATGTTACAAAATTTGATATTAAAAAACTGTTTAAAAGTATTTCACTAAATTTACAAAAGTGTTACATAGCTTAAAAATCTATATAACGACAAAGTCTGTTTCAATTAAGAATTTATTTTTAAAATATTTATCAATAATTAAAATTTTCTATAGAATTATCAAAAAACAAAAAACAAAAAACAAAAATCAATCAGCCAAAATTAATATGAATTTCTTCTTCTGATTTTAGAAAATTAAAACGTTTAAGTTTGATAAAAAATGAAAATTCAAATCAAAGTTACATTTTTTTTTGTAAATTTTTTTGTCTTTGATTCTACAAGTTTGATCTAAGTGTGGCTATATTTTCCAAACACTTATATCGATCTAACACAAATCACAGTCCGGCGAACGTCTGGTCGTTGACCCAACAACTTTGTGTTGTCCAGGTAAATTACGAAGTGAAAGATTAGCGATGCCAATAAGTTTTTCTTTAATTCGACACGCAAATTTGAATAATCGAATCCCAAAATCCCCAAATAACAGTTTTCAGTTAACAATACAAAAACATTGTCCTCGAACCAAACAGAAATCAAAACAAAAAAAAACTATTTCATAACTTTAACCATTCTTCATGACTAAATAAAGCTAGCCTAATAATCATAGCGATCACTCAAATAAACAAATTTATTCCAACCGTCCGAAAAAAACGATGTTTTCAACATAAACTCTCCAAGACAATTATATACAAAATAGAGAAAATGTGTTCTTGGCTGTTTTATAATCTTGTCTTCTGCGCAGGTAGTGATTTTCCTGGAAGCAAAATTTCGATTACAAAAGCAACGTTTACTGAACCCACTTTAATTTTGAAAACTAATTCATAAAAAATGTTTACTTTCATCATCCCTTATAAAATAGATTTACACTGATTTGCCTTATCTCAATCTCTTGAGTTGTTATCGCAAGATGCTGAACTTGAAACGGTCACTTCAACTGCTCGCGAAAGATAACTACATTTTATCAAACATTATTTATCAGGCTTAAATTCATTTTAGGTGCAAATTCACCTACACAAAATTGACAATTAATTTAAGCAATACTGGGTGCGTTTTTGTTTAACTCGGTTAAATTAACTAGGCATGTATTTTCAATAGACTAATTGATTTTTGCCAGTTAATTTCTACAGAAAAGTTGAGTGCGTTTTTGTTTGCAGAAATTAATTAGCAAAAATTAACTAGTTCTTTTAAAATAAACATGGCTAGTTAGTTAATTTAGCAGAAAATGCACCCTTTGTTTGGTTGCCAATTATACACATTTGTGCAGATCATACAAACAAATTATTTATTGTATTTTATCAGTTAAATAAACATTTTTATTGTGTGCAAATTTTTTTTCAAAACGAAAACACTTATAACTATAAAAAAAGTTTGCAAATTAAATATACTTTAAATATACAGTTATTAATCATGTTCAATAAGTGTTACTAAATTATTTAAATATCTGAAATGGTATCGAAACAATTTATGTGTTGTCAATTGCTTTTGTAATGAAAAATGTCAGATCAATTAATGCTGTTCAAAAATAAAATTCGTTAATTAAGTTTCGAGTACGTAATACAAATAATAATATAACTATATGAAATTTAAGAAATTCTATTGAAAATTAATAAACGTCTCATATTTAAACTCTATTTCGAGGTTAGAATGTGTGTATAAATTAACTTGAATAAACTGCAAAATGTAATTGAAAAAAACTAACATATTACACCAAAAATACTAAAACTATTAATACTTTTTTGAGCAATGTAGATGATCATTTTCATAAAACAATGTATTTCTTGAACTAATTTTCACCTAAACAATGTTAAAAAATAATTAAATAAATTTTCGCAAACTTAAATTAAACGTTTGTTTATTGCAATTTCCAAAATTAATGTAACCCGAAACTCTCCATGAATGATATTACATATCAAATGAATGCGACAATTAATTTTGCGAATACTTGATTATAGTACAAATATTTTTTGTCAGTGTAAAGCATTTCATTAATGAAGAGATCCTGACAGACTCATATCAAACTTGGTGATTAAACCTCGGTTCATTGATCGGTTCAGAATTATCAGTTCGGGGCCAAATTACATGTATCCAATTAAGCCAATCTCAATTAAGACAATGGAGAAAAAGAAGAAGTAGAAGAAGAAGAAGAAGAAGAAGAAGAAAAAAACAAACTGCGTGTGTGCTCGCAGCTAGTCGTGTTGCTGCGGCTGTCGTGCGCAGACTCAAAGCTAGCGGTGACGGTTCTATACGTCCCACCAGCGAGCGGGCCCCGTTTCATCCCACCTTAAGCGAATAACCCCCGAAAATGGGCGACCCACTAAAATGGGCGTCGCGGCGCGCCGCGACGCCGCGGCCTCTGGTGTCGTTGGCCGGCCCCACGCCCCAGGCCCCGAGCCATCTCCTGCGGACCCCGCGTGCCCCCACCCCTGCCGTCCGCAGATCCCGCCCTCGCAAGCAGCAATACCCCACCCCCGGTTGGCTCCCACCCCGGGGACCACTACGGGCCACGGCTGATGAGTCAGTATATAAGTGACGCAAGGACAGTATGTTAGTTACAAACCTCACTCATTTCTCCCGAGACTTGCAAACGCGGCGCTGATTTCATTGTAACACGCGCTCAACCTGTCAGAGCTGATTCATTCTGGATTTCAAAGCGCCGGTGCCACGAGCGCCGACACAAAAGTGATTCTGCAAGACGAAACAAAAACATTTATTATTGTTCTTGTTCATTATTATTAATTGTCAAGCAACAAAATGTTCGCGCGTTATTTGGTTCAGTGGCTGTGCCAGAGTGTCAGCGATCTCGAGACCTTCTACACGCTCTTGGTTTTTGTCGGGGTCCTGCTCATCACCAAGACTGTGCAGTACGTGAGGTTCCTGCAGACCCTGCCGCCTGGACCCTGGGGTCTGCCGATCATCGGCTACTTGCCTTTCTTGAAGGGCGACGTGCACCTGCTCTACGGCAAACTCGCCCAAAAGTACGGACCTGTGTTCAGTGCCAGACTGGGTACCCAACTGGTGGTGATTGTCAGTGACTACAAGCTCATTCGGGACACGTTTCGTCGCGAGGAGTTCACCGGTAGACCCCACACGGAGTTTATCAAGATCCTCGGAGGATACGGTAAATCTCACCCCTAGAAGACAAGTCGTCTTCTTGCGAAACTTGACTCTAATTTTAGGGTTTTTGTAGGTATTATCAACACCGAGGGTGACATGTGGAAGGAACAGAGGAAGTTCCTGCACGAGAAGCTCAGGTTCTTTGGGATGACGGGATCGAGTGCCGGAAAGAAGGTGATGGAAGCGAGAATAATGGTGAGTTTGGTTCTAGACATCTTTGTAGAACTTCTGAACGATTTGGGATTTGAATTAATTGGGGTGATTTGGCTTTAGCGTGAAGTGGACACGTTCATCCAGGGTCTGCTGCAGAACCGGGGCGAGCCGACCGACCTGTCGGGCTCGCTGGGGATGTCCATCAGCAATGTGATCTGCTCGATCATTATGGGGGTGAGGTTCCAACGCGGGGACAACATGTTCAACAGGTTCATGGGCCTGATCGAGGAAGGTTTCAGGCTGTTTGGCAGCGTGAACACGGTCAACTTTGTGCCAATTATGCGCTATCTGCCCTGTCTGCAAGTGGTGCGCGACAAGATCGCGGAGAATCGCGACGAGATGGCCGAGTTCTTCCAGCGCACAGTGAATGAGCACAGGGAGACATTTAATCCGGAAGTTATTCGCGATCTTTGTGACACGTATTTGCACGAAATCCAGAAGGCCAAAGTCGAGGGCAGAGAGCACCAGCTGTTCCAGGGAAAAGATCATGGTTAGTAGCAAGTTTCGTATCACTAAAGATTCCTAACTGAATTTCAAAATTTCTAAATTTGACATTTCAATTTAGACATTCAAAATCAGCTTCCAAATTTGAGAGTTACGCTTTAAGAATAATCGATCAAATTTGGGAGTAAGCTTTCAAGTTTGGGAGTAAGCTTCCAGATTTGGTTTTTAGTACATGAACATTTGAGAATGAAGCTTCAAAATTTGAGAATAGCCTATCGGGATTAAAGAGTTGGGATTTATTACGAATTTCTGCTTGCAGATCGTCAAATCCAGCAGATTATGGGCGACCTCTTTTCCGGCGGCATGGAGACCGTGAAGACCACCCTAGAATGGGCAGTGGTGTTAATGCTGCACTATCCAGAAGCCGCGAAAGCAGTGCAAGAAGAACTGGACCAGGTAGTGGGTCGAGGCAGAATGCCAGGTCTCGAGGACATGAACTACCTACCCATAACCGAAGCCACCATCTGCGAGATCCTACGAAGGTCCAGCATCGTGCCACTTGGTACCACCCATGCGACCACAAAGTGAGTATAGTCTTAGATTTAAAATTCTCACTGCCTGTGCAAAAGTGAAAGCTCCTTTTCGGGGCCACCTTCGAGGTCGATGACACAGAGCTCTTCGTGAACAAACTCCAATGGCGTTTTTTTTGTTTTTCTGCAGAGATGTGGTAATCAACGGCTACACCGTGCCCGCCGGCACCCAAATCGTGCCGCTGCTGCACGCGGTGCACATGGACCAGGACTCTTGGGACGGTCCCGAGGACTTCAGACCGGCACGCTTCCTCTCGCCCGAGGGCAAAGTGAAGAAGCCCGAGTTCTTCATGCCCTTTGGGGTGGGGCGACGGATGTGCCTGGGGGAGTTGCTCGCCCGCTACGAAATCTTTCTCTTCTTCACCTGTCTGCTGCACAGCTTTGACCTGAAGTTGCCCGAGGACGAGGCCCTGCCGAGTTTGCGGGGCAACGCCGGCATCACAGTCACCCCAGACCGGTTCAAGGTCTGCCTGATCCAAAGACAGCTCGATCTCACCGATCACCTGCAGGGATCGGACAGAACCAACGGACCCCTGCGAAACCTCGGCAGCCATTAGGGGCTGACAGAGCAAAACAAAATTTGAGCACGGTTCTCGTTCCTAGAAGAAGAAGAGATGCAGCCAAGTTTTACCCGAGGACGAAGGATCAGGTCGATCTGGATCTGACTCGCGATTTCGTTGTTGTTGTAGAAATAAAATAGGTCTTGATAAGACAATGTGGGGAGAAATTGTGACATGACCCTTTTGTTGTATTTATTTTTGCACACTTGCAGGCACAATTTTCAACTGCGAAACAAAGTACAAAACGGAGGAGCGACCGGGGAAATGCGCTTAATTATGTAGAGTTCCTTTTTTTTAAATCGATCAATTTCATTTTTCATTCACTTTTGAAGAAAGCCTTCTTAAGTTTTTTTTTGAGACCAAAACTTGCTGGGGGGAGGAACTAAGAAGAAACTTTCTTGCCAAAAGGTTTTTTGGTCTACAAGTCAGAAGGCTGTTGTAAAATAAATAAATAAAAATCATTCATCTTAGCAGTTAAGTGACAATTTGTATATAACAAATCACCTTTGTTTAATTATAATTATAATGTACAGTATGCGTGAGTGTGTGTGTTAAAAAAACAAGTGGACGTTTGGCTCGCTTTTATAGATTTGAGAGCGGCTAGAACCTCCGGTTCAGATTTTCTAGTCTACGATGCTGAATGTTAGTCTATAATCGCAAGGAGTTTTTGATAGTTGCAATGTCAGCAGCCATAATGCATTCACTCACCGACCGCGATTCCTGTGTTTTAGAATTATTTAATGACCCTTTTTTTATCTGATAAAAACACAACTAAGTGACAAAATAAACGATACTTTTACACTTTCAATTAGCTGACTTTGTGAATTATTCGTTCAACCTAATCCCTGAAAATAATCTCTTTTTTCTCTTAATTTGGTTTTTCTTTAAAATATACCTTCGATTTCGATCGTTCCCGTTCTGAAGGTTGCGAACCTAGCTTTCTCTTCCAGATGCACTGAAGTTTTCGAGCCTCTCGTTCAATTCAAAATGCAAATAAATTAATTCCTTTTTTTACAAATTAAAGTTATATTTTTTTTAATTTAGTAAAAATTTAAAAAACCTAACTTTTTTTGTCTTTCACTTGATAATTTGTCAATTAACTTTTTTCATTAACAACTGGTTTACAAAAATCGTCATGATAAATTAATATTAATAACTGTTTGCATTAAAATTTATAGACAACTTTTTAGAGTGATTAAATTTTTATCATAAGTAGCCGAACAAATTTAGTTTAAATGAATATTCAGAAAAAAAGTGTAACTAATTAATAACCGTGATATCCACGCGATTTTAATTAACTAATTGATAAATGCCAATAATATTGTTAATTAATTTTTAATAAATAATTAAATAAAAATATAATATAATTTTCGAACAAAAAAACTGGTTCGACATTTCTACTGGCAAGACATTAACAGTCAAGCTATAATATTTTTTGAAAGAAGGTTTTCGGCAAGAGGTGAACGGTGCTATAAGCTGGTCCAAGGCCGTTACATTGCAAGGATCAAGTCGATTGTGCAACCTGCAACGATCGTCGTGCAGAATTTCACAAATTTGCGAGCTTCACAGATGAAACATACGATAATTTTTTTAATTCTTTTTTTCTGTTCTTCACACACACATTTTATTGTCATCTCTGAATATGCTGATTTTAAAAAAATTTTACTTTCGTCAAATTTTTTTGCTCATTTTTTTTCTCTTAAAGAAATTACATAACTGGGACATGAAGTGGTAAGATTCCAAGCTCATTATAAATTTTCCTAAAACACGAGTCTATGACCTTTTAATGTTGAGCAAAAATTAAAATAATATCCGAAATAATAATAACTTTTAAATGTCTTTTAAGTTTGACTTTATTATTTTATTGTTTTTTTGAAAAATTAAAATTGACATTTTCCGGATGTGAAGAAATAAAAGAAGGAAAATTACTGATCTGGATTATAGTATTACGTAAAATCTCATAACCTTCCTCTCGACCTTTGAAATGCAAATGTTCGCGTGCCGGCAACTTTTGATGATATCTCGGGGAATGCCGGTGACTTGTCATCTGAAAATTGAAACATATAGTTTACTTTGAAAAGTGAAAATACACATCGATGACACAATCGGGTTTATCAATTAACTTTAACACCGTTCGAGTGGAAAATATCTTTTTATATCAAACAGTTTGCTAATTTGAGGTCTTGAATATAATTAATTATTTCTTTATTGTTATTTTAATTTCAGTTCATTCAATCAAAATTTCTTCAACTATTAAATTTATCGTAAAAAAATGTTTTATTAATTAAAAAACAATTTATTTCTTAAGTTCTAAAAAATTTTACATACATCAAACACATTTGTATTATCTACAATTAAATTTATTTAATTATATATTTAAAGTAGTTTTTCGGTACAGTTAATCAGATTCATATTATCTTAATTGAAAAAGAACAAAAAATACAAGTTTAATGATCTCCAAGTTAATTACGATTACAAAAAGTTTGAAAATCTGGTCAAAACCAGTAACAACTTATAAATTTAAATTATTGATTATTAATCATGATTTCAATGTCTAATTAACGCATTGATTTCTCTGAATTTGCGTGAATAAACAACAATCGCCTATCTTATTATTTGCACATTGAAAACTGTCAATAAGAGTTACGACAAAAAGAAAAGAAAAAAATCTCAAAACAAAGGTGTACATAATTATTGTTGACGTCAGAGTGAACAGACAGGTTAAATAAGCTGCACAAAATGTGCACTTTGCAAGTGATAACAGTATGCGATCAAAATCTCGGTCTAAAAATTAGTCGCTGAGTTTTTGGTATTAACGTGATACCGACGATTCCTTCCAGGTCCACTGTTTCATTCGCCGGAAGTGTTACACTAAATTGATGCAAAATGTTGCTCGCAAACAAAAATAGAGTGATTTTAGCAAGCTCTTCTCCAATGCAAATTCTATTACCTGTAATAAAAATTATCAATTTTACTGCTCAATAAAAATGTACACAAATCCTCAAGACTAAACTAAATTCTCAACTTTTCTGAAACTAATAAAGTTTTTCTATTTTAAAAATTCTTTTTCTACAATTTTTAGATAACAATTTAAATTCTTAAAGTTTGTTCTTTTTTAATAATTACCACACTGAAAAGGCATAAAGGCCTCATGTTTGATGACAGTACCATCGTCATTCAAAAATCTTTCTGGCCTAAATAATTGTGGATCCTTCCAGTGTTTTGGGTCCATGTGAATGGCCCACTGTAAAGGCACCACCATGGTGCCTTTTGGCACATCATACTCGCCGATTTTTGTGTCCTGTAAGAAGACTCTAATTTTTTTGTTATCGATCATTAACACGGTGCACATTATACCGCGCGGACGTTTAAGCCGATCCCATCAAAATGCTTTTATTATTACTATCGAATTAATCACAAAGAAGAAAGGAATTTGTATTTTTATACACGATTACGTATTGCACATGAATATTTATTTGCGATAAACTGCTTGATTAATCGCTAAGATTAACATCTCCCGCGATTTAAATAGTCTGCTCATTTTTTTTCTTCTTTTTCTTTTTCGATTTTGAACTTTGAATTGTGCTTAATTGAACATTAATTACCTGCATGGTTCCATGGGGTATGCCCAGGGGAACGACACTACGAAAACGTTGAGTTTCGCAAATCGCGGCCTCGAGTTTAGGCAGGAAAAGCCTACTTTCTAAACTGGAACGATTTTTACCCAAAACTGCTGATAGTTCTTCTTGAATTTTTTTCTACATTGAAATAAATTGTTTAATAGTGATTAGCTTGAATTTTTTTCTATATTCAGTACTTGGATTTAGAAGTTTTTAAAAAGTAAATACAAATTTTGAAAAAAAAATATTGTATATGCAGTCAAGATTGAAGTCATTCCTCTACATGTTGACTATGGTAACTTTAAAAGACAAATTTTGCAGCTACTTTTTTATGTTTTATTGAACGAATTTAATTTTTCTCACTTGTTCCTCCGGATAAGCAGCCATTAATAAAATAAACCACCTGAGGGTGGTCAAAGTGGTATCAGTACCAGCTCCATAAAGGTCTGCCAGCAGGTAATAAAATTGGGGAACATCGAAGAATGCGGACTTTGGATCCTTTGTCATCTCATTGTTAAACGCTGCGAGAAAATTATCTTCTTTTGTGGGCTCGACTCGGTGCTCGTCTATCCATTTCTTGTAAAGATTGTGGGTCTTCATTTGTCCATTAATTATCATTGGCAAAACATGTTTGTATTTTGAAAAATATCTGAAATGAACAAAAAAACCTTAATTAATTGAAATTTAATTTTTTTTTAAATAAAATTAGTGAAATTTTTAATTATTAAAAAAAAGTGTAGTTAAACATTTGTACCTGAAAAATGGCAAGAAATTTAAAGGACCTGCAATGCCAATTTGTTTAACCCCCTCTTCCTGTACGTGTCGCAGCCAGATCCAAGTTTCGTCGTTTTCAGCAAACTTTTTACCGAAAACTAAATCATTTATTGCAGATCCAACACAATGGTGAAGGGTGTCAGAAGGATCAAATCCTTCATCTTTCGAGCGATCAGCTAATTTCTAAAAATATTTTGTCAGAGAATTTTGTTGGAAAATACAAAATTTGATTAAAATGTGTAATTCGTAAATATAAATAATTAAATTACCAAAATACATTCTTCCACAGTTTCCATTATCCTTTTTTCCAGTTGTTTCCTTTTTTCGTTTTTATATTTTACCATGCCAAAATTTTTCAGACATTTTGCAACAAATTTTCGTTGATCTTTCCACAATTCTCCCTCGGCGCATATAATACCTAAATTTTGTTTTTTATTTCAATAAATAAAATCTTGTTATTCATAAATAATGATAATTATCGACATTGCACATTTCGAATGACATTTTTGATAATTTTTAATCATTAATGATAATTTTTTTTTGTAAGATCAATGGCCCGTAATGAATCATGAAAAATCGTGCAGGGTCAACATTTTAATAATATAATCAGATGTTATTAATATAAATGATGTTTAAAGTGTTCAATTAAAGATGATGCTAATAATAATACAAAAAATTGAAACCATGTCATTATGTAATTAAAATGTTCACTTTTATTATCACAATAAAATTATAGCAATTTGTCCGTCATTTATCGCACTTGTTTATTTATACCAGAAACACAAAATATTATCTAAAAGACATTTGATACTTATAAATTATACATTTTATATGCTGCAATATGTTTTTTATTTCAAATTTTGAAAAAAAAAATAATAATTTTCTCAGTATACATTTTTATTGACAAAAATCCTGTGAATTTTTGTAAAAGACTATTCTTGTTTTTCCGGAAAGTAAATGAATTTCTTTATTTATTTATTACTATTCTTTCTAAGTGTAAATAAAAAGAAGGGAAAAAAGGCTGGTGGAAAAACGCGAAAGAATTGCCAGGCGTCCCCGTAAGTAGGCGAAGCCACTGAACTCTGTGAAGGATAATCCTCGAATGAATAAACAATAATCTCTCCGCACCTACTCGCACACGGAGATAAGCGATGGAATGCGCATATCGAGAAATTAATAAGGACATTGGAAGATGACGTCGATTATTACTAATGATAAAGTGTCTGTGCTTGATAATCACTGCAATCAAAATGATTCGTTGACAGAATCGTTTATCGTGCGTTATTACGAGGCTCGTCTGAGGTTTTCCTGTTTTAAAATTTCCCACCAAGGCAAAATAATTTTTTTTAGCACAAAAATTATTAAACAGTATTACTGCATTTTAATTTTAAAGAATTATTGAACGTGATAAAGATTTTGAAAAATCAACATTTATTGAAGTTGAAAAAGGTTTTGAAAAAGTAAAATGTATTTTACTTGAGAAATTACAAAAAGGTTTCTACAATACAATTTTAATTGAGCGTGTCATTGATTGGAAATAAAATTGCAACTTCCTG
>JABFPM010002027.1:0-17919 GCA_022817325.1 Idris sp. 1 HC-2018 | reverse complement strand
TTTAAGTTGTTTTTTGGTAAATTGCGTTTACTCAATGATTTTTCGTGTTAATTACAGAATAATGGAGGGAGACCGACAGTACGAATTGAGAAGCCGCAGCAGATCGCGATCAGAAACCCCGCAATTAATTTCGGGGGGCTCGAGTCGCCGCAGCAGCAGGGAACGCTCAAACACGCCGGCTGAAGTGCCGAGTGGGAGATGGTCTTCCAGGTCCATGTGAGTGATTTTTTTATTCTCATTTTGGTTTTGCATAATACGTTGCGAAAGATTAGATGGTAAATATTGATTCTTGAGAAATCAAGGCTTAACTTGTGATTTCAAGTTGAAATTTAATTTATGTTAATTAAGCTTTGTAAATTTTCTTATTTTTTTTATTACTTATGCAAATCAACAAGAGATATGAATTTTTGCGATAAAATAAAGTTGAAGACTTTTAATATTATTTTTATAAGAAAAAGAAGAAAGTTGTAATTGAGTATAAAAGAAAAGTTTGAAAGTAATAGTGAAATTCAATAAATAAAATTTAAATAAGTTCTGCTGAAATTTAATACACTAATGTTGTTGGAATATTTTATTATCAAATTACTCAAGATATCTCGTTGAAAATTAATTTGAAATAGAACACTTTAATTTTTAGTTTATTTTGTCAAAATTATTGTTATAAATGTAGAAGCTTTTTTTGTGATTTTTATTGTCAAATATCCAAAAATGCGTGAAAAATTTTCTAGTTTATCAGTATGAATCATATAAAGTAATTTTAGTTTTACTGCTTTATTTATTGATCAAATTTTTTTACAAGCCTCTTTTATTACTTTTGTATGAATGTAAGTTTAGTTTGTAAACTCTTTTTCTTAATCTTTCGTTGTTTATCTGTGACAATCTTGACTAATTATACTGCGAAGAAAATTCTTGTCGATATAACAGATTGATAGTCATTTAACTTGTTAAAGTAAAAAATTAAAATTTCATTTAATTCCATTTTTTAAATTAATTCCAAATAAATATTGTAAATACTATATTTTGTACATAACATTATTTTTTAATTGTTCATAAAAATAATTGATAAATTCATAAAAATGTTTATTTTAAATAAAAATTTACTCTTATTTGTTGTTCACTAGTTAATGTTTACCTGATAAGAAACATTTTAGCTTGAAGTGTTATATTTTTCTTATTTAAGTAAAGGTATATATACTTTTGAATATTAAGTTATTAATAAAAATTAACTGCTTTATGATTTTGTTTATTCTTACAAGACTATCAATAACAATTTCATTGATTTTTAAATTTTGTTTATTAATTTAATATACTATAAATTAGATATTTTATGTATTATTTATGATTTAAATAAAATCATTTTAAAGGTATTTAATTTCTATTAGATTTACATTCTTAACTTTGAATTATGCGTGAAGCCAATGTGTCATTATTTAAAGTTTCAAATTATTCCTTTGTCTTTATTGATAATCAAATGAACTTAATTTATTCTACAACAAAGCTGCAAAATTATATAATTGTTTCATTTAATTTGAGAATTAAAATAACAGCGTAAAAATTGTATATCTTTTATAAGAAAATACAAAACTATATATTTCTTGTGTATTTTATAGAGCTCAAAGCAGCAGAAAAAAAGACAAAAACATGGAGCCTATAATCGAGCAGAAAGAAGATACTCCTAAAAGCAATATGTTTGAGGGCACAGAAAAAAGTACAGTAAAAAAAGCAGAACGACGATCAGAGCGTCAGAAAAATTTGAAAAAACAAATGCTAGCAAATGGACAAAGTGAATCGGAAAGCAGTAAGAAAAAAGAAAATATTAGTTCGTCAAAAATAACAACCAGCGACTATTCTTCTGAAGACACAGACAAAGAAAATGGTCCGAGCAAACCGCAAACAGCCTTCCAAATTTACAAACAATCTGGTGACTGGTGGGAGTAAGTATAAATAATTAAAAAATTAAAGTCCAAAATTCACTAAAAAGAATTATAATTCAATAATGGACATTTTTTCTAATTACACTTGCCAATCAAATTTTTAATATATGAAAACAAAGAAATAAAGTTTTGCTTTGATTTCAGTGTGTTTCCCAAAACAGATTATACTTATTCAGAATCGTCAACGTGTAGGTATGAAATAGCGCCGGGTATTTTGGCCATGCCAAATATGTCTAGACGTTCTATACATTCCGATGAAAACGGTAGCTTTGACTCAACTAATTTGTCAACAAGTCAATTAATCGATACAAATACATTTTCCAAAGAGAGTTCACAAAATTGGTTAAACGCATCGTTATCCAATTGCGATATTATTGTACGTAATTATTTTTATATCAAGTTATTTGTATTAGTTTTATGATTAATTATTAACCCAGGAAAAAAATAAATAAACTCTTGATATATTTTAATACTTGATTCAGTTTCAACTAAAAATTTTAAATGGAAAAATATACTGATATTCCTTGTACATGTATACAAATATTATTTCTTAATCAATTTTATTTCTCAAAAATAAGATTAAAATTTAAGAAATTATATTCCAAAAAATACAATAGTAATAACAATTCGTTTTAATTCTTGGGATAGTAAGACAGTTGTGATATTTTTATTTTTTAAAAATACACATCATTTAAAAAAAAGATTATACTATGTTGTTTTTTTAATTTCATTGATTCTATATTTGTGCAAAACATTCTTGAATGAATAAATAATTTATTTGCATTGAAGTACAATCTACCTTCAAACTGACTGCCAAAATTAAACGTTTTTTATCTAAAAAAATATAACATCCAACTATTTTAAGCTTTAGGCATTCATTAATTGTTAATTTTATTAATTTATTATTTATTTCTATTATTTTAGATATTATTAACTTATACTTTTTTTGCAGTCAAGGAATGGTGTTCCTCAAGTGGCTTCACACGTTAGAGATATGCAAGGAAAAAGTGTCAATCGACGGTTTTATAATGAACGTACAGAATATCACACACGAAAATATAACTTTGATGACAATACCCAAGTTTACAGTTTTTCAAGGTGATTAATAATCAACTATCACCAATTTTTTATAATAAATATATTTACTTGATACAAATATTATACATTTTAAATCTAAATTTTAATTCTTGAATCTCAAATCTTAAATTTTAAATCTTAAAATTTAAAATTTTAAATGAATTTTTTAGTATAAAATTAATACTTTTACTTTTTGTATACAGGTTTTTATCATATTTGAATCCCCTGTCCAGGACGAAGAAATTAAAGTCCTGGAATGATGATTCGCAGGTAGATTCCGATGTAGACAGCACAGCTTACAGAAACATAAGAGATCTGAGATTTCAAAAACAGTCTAATTGGTATCAGAAAATCACTGCGATAATAATTTCTTGGATATATTTTGTTTCAAGTCATTTAAGTAAGAATTCATAATATATATAATTTTGCTGTTATTGTTTTAAATAATTTCTTGTATCAATAATTAAAATGTTTCAAGTTTTATTTGATAAATGTCTATTTTTGTTATAAAAAACAGAGCACATGTGGGATTACACGTCGAACGGTTTGTACTTGCTACTTGCACAGTTATTGCTCGTAGATACCTGGTTGTTTAGTCTTGTATCATCACTTAGAGATGCCGTGCCAAAACGTCGCAAAAAATTGTTGTTCCTAGCCTTGCTACCGCTAATATTGTGGATAGGTAAATACTTATTGACATTTATTTTGCTTGTGTAGTACAAATGCTCTGGTTCAAAAATATCTTTTTTACTTTTAGTATTTAAATGCACTTTATCATTTATTAAAATAACTATTTAGATTGAAGTATATTATTCATTGAGATTGCATAAACTATCAATATTTGATATATTATGCAATACACAGTATATTCTTTACAAATCTATTTAGCATTATTATAATTAAATTCCAGTGTTTGCTTATGGAATTATTTAGTAGAGCCTTCATACAACGAATTTCTTTTTAATTAAAATAATAAATTTATGTATTATGTTATTGTATTAATTATGTTTTCAACAGTTGTAAAGAATTTATAACTGTGAATTGGTACTTTTTAAACTCCTTAAAAAACTTTTTACTGCGAAAATTTTGTTATTTCCTTTGAGATTTATATTATGAAGGTTCCATCAACACTTTAAGACACTAAAAATAGAAGAAAAAAAGAATCAGTTTTTAGTAGTCCTTTACAAAACTCGTTACCAATATTTGGTCATTATAAGTATTCTTTGTTTCAGGAATGTATTTTGCACTTAATTTTATGGATTATTTGTGGAATGTAGGACACAAAGTCACTAGAACAACTCATGACGTTTATGATGATGTTGTTGATATTTCTTATACAAACATTGATCTTCTTCTTAAATACTTTACAAATTTACAAAATTTTTCTTTAACAAATATGTTTAACTGGAATGAATCTTCATTACCTTTGCCTAACATTGGATGGAATGTGCCTAAATAACTAATTTCAGTTTCTTTAATTACTTAATGTATGACTTACATTATCTATTCTGTTGTTCTAAAAAAAAAAATCTTAAAGGAGATTTTTTTTAGGATGCCAATTGAAAAATATTTGTAACACTTATTAAAATTATATTTTACAACTGATTATTTAAAAAGTTAAAAGCTTTTCACATCTATATTTCTATTTAATTATATTATATCGATTAATGATGTTATTAATTAAGAATGATTTGATGGCATATAATTTGTTGTCTGTGTTTTTTTGTAATATGCTGAAGTAAAATTTTTTAAAGCAAAATTAAATGCATGATAAATATTGGAGGCTGTGCTTTTTCAAATGCTTTTGTGTGCAGTAGTTATTAATTAGCGGTATTATGAAGCAGTACTGTAGGATTAAGTTATACACATATATAAAAAGTATATTTATTATTTTACAATGAAATTCAATATGCATAATATAAAGTATTTAATAAATTATATATATATATATATATATACAAAAGGGCATTTTATGGTTGTTAAGAGATATGTAATACAATATTATAACGTAATTTAATGATAATATGAATTATTTATTCAATCAGGTAATTAATTAAACTATTTAATGTTTCCATTAAAAATAATTTATGGGAAATTTTCAAATTAAATAAGAATATGTATTGAAAAAATTATATATTTATTATTCAATTTAATTTAATCTTTGTTTTTGATTTGCAATTTTTGTTTGAGTGACACTAATGCGTGGCATTTCTAATAATTAGTATATAAGAAGAAGTTTGTATTTTGTACATTTTTGTAATCGGAATTAATGAAAAAAATAAAACTGAGTTGTGGTGCCACATAATAAAAACTAGTTCCAAATAATTCAATAATAAAAACAGACACGTCGTGACTTAAGAATGGGAGAAGGATAGAGAGGGGTTAACTTTACTGGAAAACTTTTTGGACTGTTCGGAATTTCGGAGCCTTAATGATCATCTTGATTTTGTACGAAGCTATTCTATCATTTAACTGGTGAGTTCCTTCATCTATCCTTCTCTCTGTTCTCAAAATCAGGAAAATCGAAAGACCGAACAGTATCCAAAATCAAGAATTAACCTTCCGGCACTCGCGCGGTGTACTGAGTACACAAAGAAAAAAAAGTCCGAGTTGATATAAACGCGAGAAACAAGAATGCAAAAAAAGCACGAGTTCCGGAAGGTTAATAAAACTAAAGAAAGAACAATTTTAAAGCTCAATTAAAATGCCACGGTTTGGTCTTTTTATTCAAAATAAAATTAAAAATTAATAATGATTAAGAATTATAAAGGAAAACTTTTATTTTAGGTCTGAGTCAACTGTTTGCAATTGAAAATAAGAATATACGCTTAGAACCAATTAACTCTCCGATCAGTAACCCAACGATAGAACTACTTTTAAGACGCGTTCAACTTTTAGAGGATACAAGTGCTAAGCAATCTGTAAGATTTTTTTTAAAGATGATTTATAACATAAATTAGTAATTGAATTTTTGACTAATAGTAATTGGATTTCTTAATCTTCCAGGAAAAACTTCAGCAGATGTTAGTTAAAACAACAATAGACTGTGTTTCACACGAAGAGCTGCGCAGAATAAAACTCGAATTTCAAGCTTTAAAAAAATCATTTGAACAGTCTAATGCTCAGGATGAGGAACCTCAAGTCACATTGACTCCAGAGGAGATTGAACTTCGAGTGAAAACAATTTTGCAAGAAAAATATTTGTCGAAAGAAGAATGGTCGCAAGTATTGTTAACATTGGCGAGCAAACATGATTTCACAGAAATTAAACAAAAAGGTTCATATTATTTTAATTAACTATCCAAATTATTTTATTTTATTGCTAATAAATTATAGATTTGTTTATTGTCTTTTTTAGATACTAATACAGATTGCAGTGAGTGTGTAACAAGTTCCACATCAGTTGACGTAAAAAAAGTTGTGAGGGAAATGTTGAAAATATATGATGCCGACAAAACTGGACGAGTTGATTATGCTTTAGAATCTGCAGGTAAAGATTTTAGTTTTATACCAAAAAAAATATTTTGTATAATTTATTTTTTTCTAGGAGGACAAATTATTAGTACAAGATGTACCCAACGTTATGATCTCAAAACCAGAGCCTTCAAAGTGATGGGATGGACTTTATTTTATGAAAGTAATAACCCAAGAACAGTAATTCAGGGGCATCCCATGCAACCGGGAATGTGCTGGGCATTCCAAGATTTTCCGGGATACTTGTTAATCAAGACTCGTAGTTTAATTTACGTTACTGGTTTCACATTAGAACACGTACCAAAATCAATTTTACCAAACGGTGATATGAGCAGTGCACCTCGGAAATTTAATGTCTGGGTAAATATAATTTTTTATTATAATAATTATGCTGATCAATAAATAAATCAATAGAAATTTAAAAACAACATTAATTTTCTTATAGGGCCTAAAAGATGAAAATGATGTTAATCCTGTTATGTTTGGTGAATATGTGCTTGAAAATTCGGATGAAAGCTTACAATATTTCCCTGTACAGGTAAAAATCTATTATTATTAAATTCTTTAATTGTTATTTGATGTTTAATGTATAAAATAATATATTTTTCATGTTTAAAAATTTGATTTTCAATTTTAATATATTTATAATGTTTTTATTTATAGAACACATCTATAACAGAACCGTATCACTTTGTGGAACTTCAAATTCACAGCAATCATGGGCGACTTGAATACACCTGTCTATATAGATTCCGAATTCACGGAAGACTGGCATAGCACTTTTACTCTCTATAATTTATTTAACGATGGGAAATTATGTTAATTATTGTGTGCTGTATTCATTCGTAGACTAATTTTGAAGGAATCTACAAATCGAAAAAGAATCAATAGCATTTTCTAACAAAAAAAAAATCATGCTGCGAAATTGTTGTCACTAATTAATTTTTTGAAAATTTAACTTTAATCAACTTTTTTCCAAAGAATGATCAAATTAGGAATACTTTTATTTCATGCAAATAGAAGTGTACTGTTTGCAAGAAATAATACTCCAAAAAAAGTTAACTAACCACTGACGCTTTTACAAAAATGAATCATTTTATAATAATTTTACGCTGAAACTTGTGTCGAGCGATAATCAAAAGTTCCACTATCCGTGCCTTTAAATACTATGCAATTATTATAATTATGTCAGCCAAATAGAGTTGTTATACAAAAAATGTCTATAACGGTAACGCGCGTATCGAGTTATGATTATCCGCGACTTAGTGAGAAACGAGCGTAAGATATTAGATTAATCATGTTCAATGATATCATATTTTTTACATCATGTAATGCATAGGGTTTAAGATTCCGACTGATTGTAAATTAATTTTTATAAATGGTCAACAATAATGAACTCAATTTTGTTGGAAAAATGACGTTTTAATTTAAATATTTATTCTTTACTAAATTAATTTTATCTTAAGAAAAACTGTAAGTTTTTTTTCGTAAAACAACAAGATTTAAAAAATATTGTGTATAAATTCTTTGAAATAAATTATTTTATAATTAGGAAAAGAATATTATTTGACGAAACTTTTGATGTAGATGATAATTAAAAAATTGATCCATTGTTGTTTATCTTTGAATTTTTATTATTTATATTATAATTTGCGTAATAATATTAGTTTTATAACTTCGAGGATCAGATATCAGTTCGACTAACAGAACCGACAACAAACTATGGTTTAGCACAAAGAAAATAATGTACAAGATATTAGAATATTCTCTAACTAAAAAGTACAAAATATAACTTTCGTATGTGTAGTTTAATTAGTTTATCATAAAATTTTATCTCATTAGTCGAACTCTAAGAATCTCGTTTCGTCCCAATTTTTGTGGATTGTGATTGTATGCATAATTTTTGGGCAGCGTGTCGTAGAGGCTACTCAAATATTTTTATTCTTTATTTATGATTGCATGCCATACATTTTTATTGTACAAATTCAAATGTTTAATTCAGAGTTTTAATATAAGCTTTGTTAATAGTAATGCGAATTTTTATCTCAGTCAAGTATTTGACATAAGTTAATGTAAAAACTTTTTTTACTTTTAATGTATCAGTCCGTTATGATTAACAACGGTTTTTATAATTTATTATTTAATTAATATAAAAAAATATTACATAATATTAATGATAGTTTACAACATTTTTAAATTTTAACTTTAAGATATTTAACAATGGATTGTTTCAGATATTTAATAATTCGATTTTATTTTCAAGTTATACATAACGGATTGTACAGAAAAATGCTAATTGATAAATAATAGTGGCTGCCTTAGATACAAGTTACGCGATTATTTACAAAAGATTGAGAAATATTTTTCTTAATATGAAGCATTTTTTAAAAGAAACAGCAAACTAAAATTGTTATCGAACTATGAACTTAACTATATTTTCACTAGAAAGTATAAAGCAGGATAAGAAGAGTCCACTGTGAAAGTATTAATTTGCAGCGCCATGTACAGTTAATTTCTAATGCCAACATCTCGTTCTTCTCCCACAATTAAATCTCTTAGTTTCTAGTCTTTTAAATGTAGACGATATTTTTGTGTGTTTTAAGAGTATTTGAAATTATTCCATTCAGCTTTTTTGCAAAAAAGAATTGGCAAAAATATAACCAGTGTTCGATTTTTAATAGTTTTTATAAAAATTTAACATTTAATTGCAAATATTTTAAGTACAAATGTATTGAATTTTTTAAATATACGATCTTTATTTATGTAAAAATATAAACAAATTTAAACAATAGAACTGTAATTTTTTTCTCATTTTAGTCTTCAAAATAATATTTAACATTATATTTGAATAATTAATTGTTAAGAATATCCTTTTTTGTTTATGTAAAAAATATAATGAAAATAATTGTAGACTTATATTTTTTTCTTCACTGCTTTTCCTGCTTCTAATTTCACTTTCATTGATTTTTAAAATATTATTTCATTGTTTTATACACTTAGTTTATTTTTCAGGACAATTATAAAATTTTACTTACACATAAGTATATATAACCATGCAGAAAGAAGTAAATTTTAAGATCTTCAAAAAATGTCGCAGAGTTTATAATAAATGATTGTGAAATATAAGTAAAAGAATTGGGAATAGGTGAAATAAAGTCAGAATTGTATTATTATTTTTAATACTTTTAAATTGTTACATATTTTTGGATGCACACACCATCACTTGTTAATATTTCTACAATATCGATTAAATTTAATACAATTCACAAATGTAGAGTGTACATAAATTAAGAATACATTTCTGATATGTTACAACATACGTAAAACACATTTTATAAAGAATCCATGTAGAATCTACATTTTTCAACCCAAATGTAATGTAGATTCTATAAAAATTCTCTGTAATCTCATTAAAATTATACATATAATAATTAACATTATGTTATTTTCTATATATTTATGAGATTAAATATTAAAATTTTTCGCCTTTTCATTCAAAGTTTTTTCAATATAAATATTCAACATCTTTAGTGTAATAATTTTATATTTCTTGCAACGAATTAATTCGCATTATTTCCAAATACATAAAGTTGCAAATGTGTACACAGTTTTTTTCGATTTTAAGCTTATTCACTCTACTAGTTTATATTAAAAAAATAATAACAATAATTGTAATAATATTGAAGGTATCATTAATTTAAATATATTTCAAACTTTTTATTTATCAATTTATTATTAATTAGGTTTATAAGATGTACTATATTCTTCTTAAAAATTTAGAAGAAAAAGTTAAGTAATATTGATCTTAAAAATTGTGACTTATATAGAGAAGTAATATGACATAAATGATTAAGAATTTGTATGTTAAAAATTGTTTATTTTTTACCTTATTTGTGAAAATTTTAGAGTTTAAATTTGTTAATTTGCATTTTAATCTAATAAATTTTTGTTGAATCTCGATGAACATCGAGTATTTTACCGTAATAAAATCAAAAGCAACATTTTCAACTGCATTTCTCATCAATAAATATAATCAAATCAAAAATAGTCAAATATTTTTTTTATTAGAGAACTCTTATAAAAAGTTTAAAAAAATAGTAATTTCAACAAACATTAACTTGAGCATTTTTGATACAGATAATTATTTTGGTTACAATGAAGAGAGAAAAAAAACTGGAACTGCCTTAATATATATTAGAGTAGCTCTTATTTTGGAAAAGTTTGATTTTTATCGATCTCCACCCGGAATCTGGTTGAGAATATGAACAAAAATAAATGAACAAAAAAAACTGCGATTTTTTCAGATTTTGTCTAAAATGATATAAGTTACCTATGGGAAGTTGAAATTTTACATGGGTTTTAAATGGGGTTTTTCACCATCGATGAACTTTTCACCATAACTTAGTATTATTTCATCGCATCAATGTGAAAATGTTTATTCTTAGGTTTTGGGGGTTGCTGAATTTGAATTTGAAATCAAAAATACATTGTTGACACTTAAAATTTTAATTAATTTTAAATAACGAACTTTTCAACTTTTGCAATTTTTTTTAATTTATTAATTTTCTATGTGCTATTACAAGTTTTCAAGGTCGCTTAACTTCAATTTGTTGTACAAATTATGATTTTGACACTTATAGGTGTCAAAAACTGTCTTTTATATTGATTTAATAATAGTTTTTTGAATTCATTAAACTGTGGTTCATAATATAATAGGTTTTTTAGGTCGCTGAAAAAATTGATTCTTGACAGTTAGAGCTATCAAAAAATTGTCATTTATTGCAACTGTAGTTTATTTCAAAATTATCAAATCATCACATGATTTTATATATTTTTGTTGACCAATTTAAACTTTTTTTTAGCATTTTTGTATATAGAATTATAGGGTTTTTTATTGAACTTTTCTAAAATAAGGGCCACTCTAATATATATTCATAAGTATATCATATAATAGACAAGCATTTAATAAGTTTTATTAATATTTCATTGTAACCCTTTAATTCCGACATTATTAGTTTAAAATTAATATTATTAATTTTTACTTGTTTGTTCTTATAAAAGCAGAGTTTTTAACAATTTAAAATTAATGTGAATTACAAATTTACAGGTACAAGTGTTGCTTAGAGGATATTTCTTTTTACAAATTCATGAAATAGTTTATAAATTTATATTTCTTAACTTTTTTAAGAATAACGTTTATATAATAAGAACATTAATAACGTCATAAAAAATTTTTTTACTGTGATTGAATGCTTTAGTGTTGTTAAAAACGTGTGATTAAAACTAAATTGTATATAATGTATAAGTACTCAGTTTACTACTACATTTTATGTAGAAATGTTTTTAAAATATCAAAATTAATTTGCAATGCATAATATTTCAAAAATTAAAAAATATAGTATTACTATATCAGATACAATCGGTATTAAAGGGTTAATTTATTAGCTTTATAGCTTAGAAAAAATAAGAAAAAATTTCTAAAAAAAATCTTATATTTTCATACACGAAAAACGAGTATTAAAAAAGTTGATGGTGAAGACACTAAAAAAAATAACTATGCAAATAATTTTCCGAAAAACTTGTATGGAAAATAGCTTTTTTCCAAAAGTATCACTTTTTTTTGCTATTTTACATGCACTTGTAGTGGAAAAAAAGTATATGGTTGGAGAAAAAATTAGGCGTTTTCTAAAACTTACTCAATTGCTTCGCAATCATAATTGTTCGGAAACGCCTATTTTCGTCTCTATGTGCATAAAATACTATCAATTCTTTTCTATATTAGAAATTCGCTTATAAAATGTTACAAAAACACAGTAAAAGTTTTTTTCCATTATACAAACTATGTTAGAATTTTATTGATTTTTTTCATAAACTTTAAAAAATGTAAGCACAATTTAATTTTTGTTTTCTTTTTTTTTGAGAAAGAGATTTTACATATCCAATAAATTTGTTCTTTACAAAATATGCTTCAAATCTATTAGTTCGATGAAAAAAATGTAAATTTGTATTTATCAATTTAAGCACACTGCAGTTTAAGATGTTATGAATTGTTAAGTACTTTTTTAAGTTTCTTATGTAATTACAGGTTATAAATTTTTATAAAATTTAAAAAGGAATTGAAATTTAATTAAAATGATAGAGTGATTGGAAAACACTTTATTTAACTTTTTTCTTTTTATTTTTTACGAAATTACCTCTGTTACCCATTAAATTTTACTGATTGTGTTTATCATTGTCAATTTGTACATGTATTATAAGTAAACATGTATACATTGTGAGTTGAACACATTTATTTACCAAATATTTGTAGCTTTTTATTCTAAGCCGATATCTTGATTAAATTTGTAGGAGAAATATTATTTATTCGTTTGAACTATTTGCTCTAAATATAATAGATTCATAAAAGTTTTACGTAATTATATAATAATTTATTTTATAATAATTCTTTAAAGTTAATTTCATTTCATTTTCTTATCATAGTACTTTATTTAACATTATTCCATAATCTTATATTAATGTCAGATAATTTTTTGTAATCTTCTGTCAACATTAAATAAACAATTTATTTTAAATATTTCAACAGTGCGAAAATTTTTTTGGATTCTTTTTCATTCAAAATATTTAATAAAGGCTTTTTATTTTTGTAATACAATTTCAATAATTTTATAATTATAAATAATTTAGCTAATTATAATTGTAGTGATTTACAGAATACAGTCAAAAATTATATCAGAGATTTCTTTTGTATATTTGGTGACAGACACATTTTCAATGCAATTGTTCATTGTGTCTGTAAAAAGTTTTAAAATTCAAATCTAATAATGAATACAAGAAATTTTATATTTCCCAATATAAAGCCTTACAAAGTTGGAATATAGTTTAACACTAAATGCAATAACATTTCATTAGGTGTGAAATATTTTAAATCAACATACAAAAAGCTTTTTTTTAACATTGTTATATCATATAATTTAAGTCTTTGTTAGGTTTTCAACATTTTTATACAATTATTATTATACACTGAAGAAAAAGTTTTTCCTTATAAATAAATTCTTCTTCTGTATAACTATATAAATTTTTTCATGTATAATTTATGTTTTATAAATTCATAACGTATTATTAGGAAAAGATAAATTAAGCGTGAGAGATGGAACTTGCTGGAAGAAGCAAGGGAGAGTTTGCTGAATTTTCCGCATGATTTGGAACGCTATCATCTGAGGGAAGTAATTGATGATTTTGGCTGCTTCCTATAGAAACTTTTGTTAAATGAAGGTGAGGTGTTTGTACTGTTGTAGCTTGTGTACCGTTCCCTGTTACAGCCGAATTACTTATTGTAAACGTTGGTTGTGCTGATACTAAGACTTGTTCTTCAGCAGCTCGTTTATCTGGGCATGACAGAATTTTGTCATCTTTCTGTGTTACAAGTTCTTTGACGGAACTACTTTTGTTTTGGTTCAAAGATGGCTTCTCTCCTTGCAACCAATAAGTTATCATTTTTCCTTTTCCCTAAAATGGAATATAATTTAAACTATTCATATTTTTTTAAATTATTTATTAAAATAGAAAATCTGGTTAGTTAAATTTAATAGTCAAATAATATTTTCTCAAATTCTAAAGAGATGAAAAATATTGTTATTTTTATAAGCATTACAAACAGAAACATTTTTTAGCTTTATCAGTATTTTTTTGTTTACGTGTGCTGTGTATTTTCCGTAATTGCAGCAAATTATACCTTTTATAATTAAACGGTATTAGTTATCAAAAGCTAGCGAATGACGCAAACACGTATTGACAGATATAATGTTACGAAATTCGAGTATTAAAGAAACATATTTATGTTATTTTTAAAGCTAAAGTGAAAATAAGCTAACCTTTAATGTCACTTCTCCCCTTAATTCTAAAATAAAAGTATCGAAAGTGTCCAAAATTTCTTTTGTTTTTGGGCTGACGTGAATCCTTAGTGCTATAAATAAAAAAAGAAATAATTAGTATAATTTGATATAAAAAGCTCGGTTCTAAGGAAATTTGATTACACAATACATTCATTTGTTCATAACTTTTCATCTAATTATTATTCCATTCTAAAAATTTGCAAGTAGCTTCATTATTGATTACACTTTATACTATTGAAATATGAAAAAAATCAAACAGGCCCAAATTCGGAAAAAAACAATTTTTTATGTTAAAAACAAAACAAAATTAATTTTTATGTTGTTATTCTTAAAGTTCAAGAAAAATTGCTTTAAGAAAGTATAGTGAAACTTTTTTGTTATTCAATGGGTTATTTTACGATTACGAATTGATTATTTTTCTATAAAGAACAATAACAAAAAATAAATATTACCGTTTTTTTACTATAGGTGTAAATTTTTCATGGAATACCCCATATATATTTATATGTATTTAACAATAAATATTTAGTTGTTAATTACGCTGCGACACTAATCGCGCATTGATATGTTAAAAAAATGTATCGAGGAAAGTAAAACGCATTAAAAACTTTAAGCGGGAAAGTTGTTCATTAAGGTATAAAGTTGATTTTGGCAAAGTTTCACATCAAAATGTGTAGAAATAAAAAAGTTATGACTATTCAAAGTTAATACGTATCGACGCGCTCGGCGCTCTGCACGCCGTAACCTTCGCAGCACAAACTGAAACTATAATAATAAAACTCAACTGTTATTTTCAAACATTAGTCTGAGTTTGTTAAAATGTTATTATTTAATCTTAATTTATTGTTTAATATATACATTTTGTATATTTCTTATAAGTTTTAATTGGATAATTATTGATAAATACACTTTTTGGTGATTATAACTTACCTATGAGAATCAGTGTCTCAAAATGAGCTTAGAAAATTTTTTTTCAAGTTAATCCATTTAAAATTTATCGAAATATCACGAGTTGAAAGAACAAAAACTATTGATTTAGACAATGTGAAAATATCGTGTTTTTATTTTTATTCAATAAAGTATTAGATAAACACAAAAATGTTAAATGGCAAAAATATGCATCTTTTTACGCTGAATATTTTAGTATTTTTTAACATTGATTTTAAGGAATTTTAATTTTGTATAAAAATCCCACGATCTGGAAAATCGTATCACCCGAGTTTGAGCGCATGTACCCTTTTAGAATCCGGACGCTCAATTATATGATTCACTGTTTACTGTTTTATAAGGTGACCTTATGTTAATATTTTTTTTCATTTGACGTTTACTTTATTTGTGCTACCACATAAAAGTTAATTTCTAAGAATGTTTCATTTTTTATCAAAACAAGTAAAGATTTCAGACATACTTTTTTCGAAGAAATTAATTAATGGTAATCAAAGATCCAAAGATATTTTGTGATAATATACATTATTTAGTATTTTATAGAATCGTTTGATATTACATTATTGCAACTTTTTAAAATTTTTTTATTTGAAGTTGAATTGTTTTCTTTTCATAATTTACATTCTTACAAAAGTACGAATGCCAATAATGTTTTTAATTATAAAACGTAAGGTAGATGTTCAGATCTTCGTGAGTTTAAAAGTTATGCTTGTTGTTCAAACCATAAAATTAAAAAAAAGATTGAGGTTCTAATAATAATTATTGATTAAAACAATAAAATATTTAATAATTCAGCAAAAGAAAATTGAAGTTGTCTTTCATTTTTCTTTACTTCTTATTGCTTTTTAATTAAGAAAATTTTAATGAAACAAAAATGTGAAGTTGAGTAATTATTTGCTAAAAATTTGAGTAAATAATCAGTACGTATATAATTTAAGTATTCAATTAGCTTACCTTCACCATTGCTTTCCATTCTTGATGCTGTGTTTACAGTATCACCGAACAAACAATATCGTGGCATTTTCAACCCCACAACTCCTGCAACAACTGGACCTAAAATAATATGTATAAGCTTTGTGAATTAACTTCATTTCTCATCTAGAAATTAATACAACAATAGTATCTTAGTAATTAATATTAATTTTAAATTATAACCACCTTGATTATTATAAGGCTATATGAATATTTTCATTTAAACTTCAGAAAGGAACATTGATATTAATGAATTCAAAATTTATAACAACTTTGTTTTATAATAATTTTAACTATGGTCAAAATATTGAGCTTTTACAAACATAGTTTACTATATTGGTTACCTGAATGTATTCCTATTCTGAGTTTCAGTTGCTCTTGTGGTCTATGCCGGATTTCAAAAGTCTTAACTCTATCTCTTAATGCTAAGCTCATTTTTGCAATTTCTCTGGCATGTAAGTTGCCATTTCTTACAGGTAGGCCAGAAACTACCATGTAGGCATCTCCAATAGTTTCGACCTGAAACAAAAAGAAGTTTTATA
Source organism: Idris sp. 1 HC-2018 (assembly GCA_022817325.1). NCBI lineage: Eukaryota > Metazoa > Arthropoda > Insecta > Hymenoptera > Scelionidae > Idris > Idris sp. 1 HC-2018. The sequence continues at coordinate 1,083 of JABFPM010002027.1, read as the reverse complement.
ATCTTGCAATTCGCCAGTGTTCTTAACCCTTTTAGACCCGAATTAAATCTGGCGATGATGAACATTTTTTTTATTTTTTGCAATTATATAACCTCGGTATGATTTCTGTAAATTTTTAGATTATTAAAAGAAATAAGGAAATAATAAATAAGTACAGGTTAAGAGTTGATAAAAACAACAAAATATTAAGAGTATTTTTAAAACATTTATTTTTTAAAAAGAAAAGCAAATAGAAAAACTGAGTTCATAAAAGTTACACAATTATTGTAAAGTTTGCAATAACTAAATAAGTATTCAGAGTACCAACCTTGTAAACATCAAAGTTTTCAATTATGGAATCGAAACACGTATAAAGATCGTTGAGAAATGTGACTATTTCTAATGGATCACTTTCTGCAGACAAGCTGGTAAAACCTACAATGTCGCTGAAATAAATAGTTACTTGATCGTAGGTTTCCGCACTTACACTTTGTCCTAAGATCAGTTGTGATGCTACAGATCTGTGAAATAATCAAATAAACTATAGTTAGACAATAATTTATAAATAAATAATTTAGTTATTCATAATTGAAATAAGATCATTCAACTTTATTGGCTTTTTTAAAAAGTTTGATTTTTTGTGTTCCCTCTCCCCTTTCTTAAAGTATATATCATTTTAATCGTCTCTTTGATTACACATACGAGCTTTTAAATTATTCAACAGTTTTATTGTTTACTTAATTCTTTTCGTAGTATCTGCAGAATTTAATATCTGGTTGCATCGAATATAATTTTCATTATTGACAAAGTATTTGATTTTATTTTGATGAACTATTTTTAATATTTCAGTCTGATGTTTATGAAGTTACGCTAATGTAATAAAGTAGAAATTAAATAAATTCAATGTGTTATTTTAATTAAATTATATAAAAGATTTATCATGCATACAGTAGTGGACAAATGTATAAGACTTTTAATTTTAGCTTCATATTTCCCGCAATTAATGTCAACAATAATATAAATTGAATTTCTTATTTTGACATTATGTTTGAACACATTTCTAATAATTATTCCGCATGTTTTGATTCGTAAAAATATACATGA
>JABFPM010002026.1:0-17924 GCA_022817325.1 Idris sp. 1 HC-2018 | reverse complement strand
TATTTTAATGAATAAATGAATTAATAGAAAAATGAATTTATGAAAATAATTAAAACGTTTAATAACTATTAATATTTTATAAACCAATATGTACTGTTTTAATATTAATTGAAATTTGTTATACCTTCCAACAAAGTAATTTGTATTAATGGATGCAAAATTGTAATGAACAATCACAATATTTATCGAACATTTTTAAATGTACAATATCAATGAAAGAACATTTTACATTTATATTTTTGTATTAGTAAATTGACGTGCAGTCATTTCACGAAAAAATTTTAATTAACTCTTATTCAAATTGTATCAAATAAATCTAGTGCAATTGCTAAACAAATAACAGTGAAATTAATATTCAAACTCGTATTTCACTTTTGTTGCCTGCTTAAAACAAAATTTGCTCCGTAACAATTAACGTACAGTTCAAATCCATAAATTTATTTTTGTCGCTGCAGTAAAGTGTTAATTTTCGCGCAATAGGTAATTAAAAATATGAAATATTGTAAAAGGGAAAAAGAAAACTTAATTCCACATTCTGATCATTTACATTTTCTAGAAGACAAAATTACCTTCAAAATGTGTAGGCAAGAAAGAAAAAAAATGTTATAATCAAATTGGCTCATCTCAAATCATCGTATAAGGTTAAACATTTTACGAACATTCCTCTTTCTCGTTCACCCCAATTACATTTCTACCGCACACATCCATTCTAACAATTTCTATTAATTTTTTTTCATGCTACTAGAACAAATGAAAACTAACAAAAAAAGAGAGGAGAGAAGAAAGATATTCACATCTTGTAACCTACTTTCCTTTTATAATGCACACACGTATATTCAAAGCACATTTGTTTCATTGTAAACAAGGCTTTTTCCACCCCACGCAACATCGATTACCTTTTCCCTCGTCGTTACAATAATTAATGACTAATCAGTCTAATTAAAACTCATCAAAGCGATCCCACAATAATTAATTAATTCATAAAAGTAAACTTTAAGGACATAAAAATTGAGAAAGAAGAATATTGCTCAAAAAGATTGATAATCCACAGTGTCAGTTCCAAAATGTCTCGTTAACTCAAAAAAACCTGCCGATGATCGCGAGTAAATTTTGTAGTAGCTAATAAAATAGACGTCGATTTCGAGCAAAAACAAACATCTGGCGAGTCGTTGAACAGAAAGAAAAGTCGTTGATTAATAATGTTGAATGCAAATGTACATGGGTGGTGGTTTTTTTTCTTCTTCTCTCTTTTCCGGGCGCAGAGTCCTGAGAATGAGAATCAGTTGCGGGACGGCGATGATGGTGGTGGAGGCGGTGGCAGCGGTTTCCACGCCGGCAGCAGACTGCAAAGTGGCGGCAACCGAGGCCGCGTACCTCTCAGCGGCGTGCAGCCCGGAACACCTACGTCCTCTTTTCGTCAGAAAGCACGAGCGTTTTCCAAGGAAGGAGAAATAATACAGGTTACAATAATTTATAATCTCTCCTTTTTATTCCTTGTCATTTTAATTAACTCGTCACAAAAGCCTCAAATCAATAATGCTTCGTTTCAGGAAGGAAAAGATCCGGATCAGTGGAGAGGGTCATCAATCACACAAACGGACCCTGGGCCGAGTGCCCGAAAGTAAGATATAAGTCATTACTTCTATATATGAAAGATGGTACAATTAATTGTATATTTAGAAAAGGGGGATTGATATTAAAAATGTTTGTTGTTGATAGATCATCGATGAAGAAGTCAGTGAGAAAAAAAGCACCCTCGCCACCGCGATCCGGCAGTGGTGAAGGGACGATCCCCGAAGAACGTGACGAGAAGCCAAAGATTGAGAAAAAAAAGTATTCGTCGGAAGAGAGTTCAGAAGAGGAGGACACTCGGCATCTGGAGGGAAATGTGTACACAACTGCCGGCATGGAGGTAAGCTTGTATTGATTAGGTCTGATCTTCTAAATTTAAGTTCTGCTTATCTTTGAGTATGGGCTTGGATGAAGCTGTCAGGGGAAGACAATTTTGCGCAGTATTATTATTAGAAGAAATATATATATACATATATATATAGAGCATCATTCAAATATATGTATATATATATATATACATATATTTGAATGATGCTCGCGATAACCTGGCGGGCAGGATTTGCATTGCTGCTTTTGTTATTGAGGCTGCAAAGCAGACGCACAAATTTATGTCTCGTGGTGGAAAAAGTCCAGAGGCACGTTATGAGAGGCAAGTGAGGGTTCTATTCATAGATCGAATATAAACAGAGTCTCTCGGCGAAATTGGTAGCGAACCCGAACGAGTTCACAGTCGCTCGTGGAAAAAGAAAGAGCAACGAAATGCAGGACGAAACGCTGCTGCGAACTCTGCGCCCGTCCGACGAATGCTGCATGATCGAAATTTTGAGACCACTGGTTGGCCCGCTCTAACTCCTATATACGGTCATTCCATGGATCAATATTATTTCGCTCGGAATATCTAGTTTCTGCTATAATAGCAGTGAAAGTTGTTGCTGTTTGGAGATTAGAATATAACTTACGTTTCAAGTCAAAATTATGACTATTTTTTATGAATTGCTTTTTTCTGTTAAGATATCGAGAAAAAGTGCCGGCAATGTGAAGAGATCGAAACAGGAAATCGACGAAGACCCGGAACAAGAAGATGAATATGGATACACCAATAGTGAGTATATACTGATAGTCTCAATTTATTTTTATATTTAGAATACCTTTTTTTGGATTACTTCATTAAAGTAAAAGTAGGGAGTTCATTTTGAAATCTGTATAAATTTAATGAAAATGATTTGGAGAAAAAAAAATTTACGTTCATAAGTATTGTTACATTATTACTTTGCTTCTGAGAAAAAAAGAAATAAGACTTTGAGTTTTATTTGTGAAAATTTTAGTTGTTGGTAATGCGAGTTGATTACATCAATTGATTAATGATGTGACCTAGATTCCAATGCGAATAATTGGGTCAAATAAGCAGTATGAAATTGTCAAAATATTTATAATTTTGTGTAGACTTTATAAATATCATTACTGTAATTGAATATGTCAGTTTTTGTTATAAAAAAATGATAAAAAAGTTCGAGTGTTTGAACTATTCTTGCCTCAAGATATTATGAAATCATCTTTCACAATTGATTTTGGTAAATAAAATACAAAATATGTGTAGTTGCTTTCAGATGCTATATTCTATTATTAATTGCAATATAATTAATATAGTGAAAGTTTGTTTACGCTGAAATAAAAAATTCTTTTTTTTTATTAGTTGCTTGTATTCAATTTTTTTAAACGAACTTGAATTCTTCTGCCGGGTTTATGTAATCATTTCTTTAAAGCTCGGAAATTGTGCTCTAAATTTTATATTACAATCATATTCTTTCATAACGTTTTTTTTTATCAATTTTCAACAAAAAATGTATGATTTTTTAAATTGGCAATTTAAAAAGCTCATTATAATAATTTGGGAATGCAATGACTCTCAATTTTTTTAATTTTGAAAATAATAAGATTGATCGAAAATTAATAATTATTTTTAGTAAATAATGAGGATAATCTAAGAAATACAATTATATAAATATGTAATATAATTTGAAGTGTTATTACTATTTTTTTAATATCCACGAAAATCGAAATATTCATTCATGTACATAACTTTTATTAATACGTATAATCGTACTCAAAAAAAATCTTGCGAACTTTCATACTGATGAATGAAATTTCTTTCACGTTCTAAATAAAAAAGAAATATTGATCAATATTTCAGATTAAAAAATTTATTGGCGTATTTATCATGTAGCATTTTTTGTTAAAAATCGGCCGTTGACCCAAAACATTTGAACAAGAATACGTATGTTTCACTTTCAACACATATTTACATATAAAGCTAATCGATTGAACCCTTAATGCCGAATACAAATTTAACTTAGACAACTACTACAATTTTTATTGAGAAGTAAAAACATTTTTTGCATTGGTTATGAAACATGTGTATCCATCAGAATGATTTTATTCATTTCAAATTCAAGTTACTGATGTTTGATATAACATTTAATATTTTTTATTTTTAGCCGTAAATTATGCATGCATTTACAAATTAAATGAAAACGAAAAAAATAGAAATTATAATACACAATTAGCATCAATAAAAATAAATTATACTATGTTTTAAAATTGTTAACAAAGTTTTATTATAAAATATTTTGTCATAAAATTGTTCAAGTTAATAAATTTTCTTTTTAATACAATAAATATGTTTTCAAACAATTATTTTACAGACAAAATTCAGAAAAAATATCACTACCTCGGCCAAAAGGTGCTCTCAGTAACCCTCGAAAAAAGTAGAAGGGGCCTCGGAATTTCGCTAGCTGGACACAAAGATCGTAATAAAATGGCAGTTTTCATCTGCGGTATAAATCCTAAAGGCATAGCTTTCAAAAACGGCGAGTTGCGCGTAGGAGATGAAATTTTGGAGGTAAGTCAACTCACAATCATTTCACTGACTGTTACTTTTTAAAAGAGTAATTATATTTAAATGATGCCACTTTCTTCGGCTGCGACTTATTAAAACGTCGCAAAAGTTCCATTAACGAAATAGTTCCTCTCATTAAAATAAATATGCACCTCAGATTATTATTGAGTACACTTGGTGCAAAGCGGATGTGACGCGTAAACATCATCTATCACGTAAACGACGACTGCAAGTCATATCACTGCACTCTCTAAAGCGATTTTTCTTTCGTTGCCATATGTCGTTGGAGTTTGGTTCAGCAAGAAAGTAGAACGAAAATTCTTATTCATCGCAATATGTCGCTAACAATAAGTTAAATCAAAATTTGTTCTGTTAACCTAATAAATTTCACTGACATGGTCAGTATAATTATAAAAATAAAAAGTATTCTATTCTTGCAGACCAAAAAGATGTCCTACAAATTTACCCGGAAAAAGTGGCATTGTTTCAAATTTTCATTCACTCTATTTTTGTATGTTAAATCAACTTTATTTTATTTTTGGTACCAGGTAAATGGTCATGTTTTAATGGGCCGATGCCACCTGAATGCTTCTGCGATTATCAAGAATATGCCAGGGGCGAAATTCAAATTCATAGTTTTTCGGTAAATATTTCATTGTGTTGTTCTTTATGGTATTTATTAATTTTCTTTTACTTTTTTATCGTTAATAGTTCATTCGCATCAAAGTGCAAGAAACGATTATTAATTCTTTTGTTTGACGAAAGTGTGCTGAATTTAAGCTGACAATTATCTACTTCTTGTATATATATAAGAACTCATTGCTATTCATAGACTTTTCTTTCTTATGCGAACATCGTAACCTTGGCCTTCTCTTATACAACGGTGACAGTTACGTTTGTTGCATGTTGTTTACGTGAAGTCAAGTTTTTCTCAACATTTGTCTCTACCATTATTTAATTTACATTTATTTGTCACTAATACTTATTTTAATACATATCAATTTATCATTAAAGGAAATCATCTGGCACGAGTGATACGGCCGTGAAAGAGGTACTTCAGTTTCCACCGATGCTCGATGACGAGGTAAACAAACCAGTTTAACTAATCATTCCAAAGTGTTTACAAACCTGTCGTTTATTCGGTGCTCTGTACCGAACGCTTTTATCAATAAATAACCTTTTGGGTTTTTGTTTACAGGCTATATATAGTCAATACAAGGGAGTCCGAGTGGTTTCTGTGAAGAAGGTAATTTAACAAAATAAACAAACTTAAGTTAATAATTCTGTTTCTAATGTCTATGTATGTTTGATTGCAGGGTCAATACGGTCTAGGTATTATGATAATTGAAGGAAAACACGCGGAAGTTGGACAGGGAATTTTCATATCAGACATTCAAGAGGGAAGTGCTGCTGAACTGGTAAGAACTTTTATTCGTTTTTACACTACAGAAATAAGTAAAAAGTAATTTGTTTTCGAATTTGTAGGCTGGTCTTCAAGTAGGTGACATGATTCTCTCTGTTAACATGGACTGTCTGCTGGGTTCAACTTATGACGAAGTAAGTTTTCTTCAAGAATATAAAATACTCAGTTGATTGTCAATTCGTGTATTCTAAATTATTATCATTATTTGTGCAGGCAACTAGTTTGTTGAAAAAAGCAGAGGGTGTAGTTACTCTTACTGTATGTAATCCTAACCAAAGTAAAATTGGCGACGATGGCAAACTGATAGAAGAGAAAGGTAAGAAATATTTGGAAATATAAAATTTTCTTTTTTTTAATCCATTTGTTCACAGATTTTATTTTAATTCTAAATTTAATTTCATAGTCAAAGAGCCAGAGAAGCCAAAAGAGCCGGAAAAGCCAGCGGATCCAAAAGAAGCTCAAATTATATCAGGCAGAGATACTACAATAGAATTTCCCAAGGACAAAGACAAGGCTATCGGATTCAGTGTGATCGGTGGCTCGGACACGCCATGCGTAAGTGTTCATGTTTTCAGTAGAAATTAAATAAAGCTGTAGAAGAAAGAATTTACATATTTAAGACAATATTTACATATGTATAATTTTTCTGCCTTTTTAGAGTGGTGTTTTTGTTCTCGACGTATATCCCGACGGTGCAGCAGGAAAAGACGGTCGACTAAAACCTGGTGACAGAATAGTAGACATTAACAAAGAAAGCTTTAAAACCCTGGAAGAAAAAAAGGCTCATCAAGCAATCCTCACAATTTTAACAGGACCAGTAAGTTGTCAATTGTTTATATTGTGCGGCGCAAAATTGTTATTTCTTGAAAACATTTTAACATTTTGTTTCGGTTATTTTTAGATTATAATGATAGTGCATCGAGATGAAAAAGGAACGGAAGAATTTGAAGTGGAATTACAAAAGAAAGCGGGAAAAGGAAGCGGTCTTTGTTTAACGGCTTTTAAAAGCGGAAAATGAGCGTATATATCCGAAGTGGTACGTTTGGAAATGAAATTGTTAATTTTTCTGTTACTAATTAAGTTTGTTATTTATATATATATATATATAAAATTTTGTTGAACAAGTGTAGTGGTTAATTATATTGAGATATCGTTTGTGATTCATTGTTTCTTTAGTTTGAATAGCGTTATTGATTCATGTAGGTAGACTAGATTTTATTTTCATTATGTAATAGGTACCGGGTGGTAGTGCGGCGGAAACGGGAAAAATTCTTCGTGGCGACCGCGTGGTGGCGGTAGGCGGACAGGATTTGCGTGATGCCCCAGTTGAGGATATTGCGCTTCACATAAAAGTATCTAATCCAGTGCAACTCAAGTTGGCGAGATTCAAAAATACAAAAAAATGACAGGTACAGTGTAATACCCTCACGAACGAAAATATAGACTCTAAAATATAGTTTTAGTTATATGCCGTATTGCCGCTTTTTTATATAAGTTTTATAAAAAGTCCCTAATTCATTTTATATTATAAAAGCTTATTTATAAAAATGTTATAAACATTTTATATGCCATATTGTCGTCTATATTTATTTTATATTTTAAGATATATTTTCGTCCGTGAGGGTAGGTTTTACACAACATTTTAATTTCATTCCCATTTACGTAAGACTTTTTATTTTTACTTAAAAGATAAAATTTGTAGTCAACTTTTTCGAGATTTATTTAAACGAATTTATGTATTTCTGCAAACACCAGCAGGATTTTATTATGTAATTAGCAAGACTTTGTCCGAGACAATTTTATTTAGGACGTTTGAATAATTATATAATCATGCTCTGAATTTGTGTCAATATGTATTTAAAATACTTGTGATCACGTTTGCGCAAAATTAGATTTAGAAATTTCATGAATTCAGATCTTTGTACAGGTATAGGCAAAGTCATGCATAATTTCTGGACTGTACTCGTATATATGAGTCAGCGCTTCAGGAATTTCATACTTTCATCAGCCTAATTCTTTGTTTAAATTTTCTGCGGCAAAGTTAAATTGAGTTTTATACATTGATTATTATTTTATTTATTTAAAGGCACTTTGTATGCAAAAATAATATTCGAAATTGACAAAGAATTGTATCAACCGTATTAATATTATGTTAAACATTATTTGCATATTCTATATGATAATAATTTAAAATGAATTTTGTGATATAATAGTAATTTTAAATTTATAAAACATTAATATTTATATGGTCTAGTTAATCAAAAACAAAATTAATACAAAATTGATATGATAATACATTAATATGTATAAAACTTTCATAAAAATCGATGATTTTCGCATTTTTATTTTTTAACATTATATATGTATACATGTATCACATATGAATATGATGTGAAGGAATATATTCAATTTCAGTATTCCAACATCTCGCCGTCATTTCCAGTTCATTTATTGAAATAGATGAGTGATCCATAATATGTTGCTTATACGCATATATAGACAAATGTACATAATTTAGTGATATTTGACGTGTACACAGGAGCGAGTTATAAATAATTAATATTGGAATAAAGTGTATAATTTATTTAAAAAAGAAATACAAGAAGCACTGTTTTTACTATATTATAATTTGGAGAAAGTAAAAAGACTACCTTTTTTCTAAATTCAACTCATGCAAATGACATGCAAGAATACCATCGGAAACAAGAACATCGTACAATAAAAACTAAATTATGCACAAATCTTTCGGAAATATTTAAATTCTAATATCAGAAAACAAAATTTATATTTAACAAATTGTAATTTACATTTTTCTACTTTCAACTATTTTTTTTTAAAATAAAATACAGTTAAAATAAGCAGCATAAAATTTTGACATTACACACAGTAGATGAAAACCAAAATTAAAATGTTTTTATTGTATTTTTCAAAATTAATGACTTATTTGATTTCTTTTCTTTGCAGGGTTCTGCAGGCAGAATATTAACAAGGCATCTCAAAGTTCAACAAAGCATAGATTGTCGACATCGCGGTCTATAATGTGATATATGTATATATATGCATATGTTGATGTTTGTATATATATGTATATCCGTAAAAAGTGAGAGGCATGCACATATAACATAGTAACATGCGCACGTAAAGCAGCGTTACACCAAATTAGAGATAATTTATATAGACGATGAAATGGAAAAGATTAAGACCACGTTTGACTATAATCATGTCATTTTTTACACACGTGCTGTACATGAATATATGTGGGCATTTTTCGAACAATTTCGAAGTGAACACGCGCTTTACTTAGAGACAAAGTCTAAACCATTAGAAGTTAAAAAAGTTACATCTTTTTATCTCATATGATATGTTGAATGATGTGCGATATTGTTTCAAAATGTTATTTTGTTATTTATTCATAGTAGAAAAATGACATTAAAAAGTGAAAATACTTTGTACCTATTACTATATACATTATCGGGCATTAATTAGACATTGAAATGTTTGTTTTTAATTGTTAAATGTGTTAAAATGCGATTAATTTTTACATCAAGAAGCTCGCAGGTGTTCGAACAACGGTTAGTATTTGTATTTTAATCAAAGTGACATTCATTGTATGTAACTGACTTAATTAGATCTTCGTTTTACCATTGCGATAAAAGTAGTTTATAACTTTTAATCATTAATACGAGATATATATGTATACACACATATTATACATATGCAAACCTTAGCAGTATACAATTTTGTGAATTTGACAACACTATTATAAACAAATATGCAAGTATACTGCGCGAAAGTTATTCTTAATATTTTCTATAGTAAGTAGGACAAATGGCTTCTAAAGGCCCAAAATTAATTAAATCAATAAAACTAATTATAATAAATGATAATATAAATGATAATAATATTAATAATTAATATAATAATGTAAAGAGTAAATTATTATATAAAAGATGTGTGATTTGTGGTTATCGGATTAAATCAGTTGAAGATATCGATAATTAAAGATTTTAAACAAACAAACAAAAATAAATAAATAAATAAAAAGATGTTATATCTCGGAATAATAGCGATATGTTAATACGACATAAAGACATAATTAATTATAGAGAATGAATCCTAAGTAAATTAGAAATGAAAAAAGGCATATTTATAGAGATGTATAATTCCTATACTCGCATTTTCACAAAACGAGGCAAGTTATTTCATATGAGATCAAGTATTAAATGCAAAGCTTTACATACAATATGTTGTTTTAAGTGCTCTTAGACTAAATAATTCAAAATATTCACAATTGTGGAAATTCATTTTACATAAGTTTTTTTCTTTTTTCATGATATATATAATATATACACAAGAAAATAAAAATTATAAGAATCAACACGCCGAGGAAAAAAAATTTGTGTAATTGTTTATAAAACAAATGAAGACAAAAATAAAATATCACAATAAAAAGGCGCATTCACGAAAGTTGCTTTCCACTTTATATTCACTAATCCTTTTGATTTAAAAAAAAAGTTATATTATTTTGTTTAATTTATTGAAAGTAAATTTTGCATTAAATTTTGTATACAGTCCATTTATATGAAGAAAATTTTCCTCTTGTAAAAAGATGTGTAAGATAGTTTTTCTGAGAGTCTACAAAAATGAGTTTCTATTAAAACTTTTTGTTGTACATGAAACATATATACCCAGTTAAAACATTTTTGATTCATTAAGATAAAAAATTTCATTGCAATCGTGATATGTTTTTGATACCGAAGTAGTATTATCATTTCTTTATGAGAAATAAAAGATATTATAAAAAGAAAGCAGGAGGAAATTTTTTTGCGTCCTCTTTTAATGCATTTTTCACTATAATTTCACGTTGTTTTACATAGGAAATGTATGATTACATCGCATACAAAAAAAAGCTTGTTTATTTCTGCTAATTTTTCTCATAAGAAGTCGTCTACAGACAACTTTAATTAGAGTAATGTTTCCACTGTTTCTAAATTATCGCAGTCTTTATGACCGCTCTATAAACACATTATGAAATTATCGAATGTTTACAAAAGTACTGTAATTAAAAAAAAGGTAAAAGCACTGGACTGGAACTTTAATCAGAATTATGAATTCTAATAGGTGATCAATGCTTATAGTTTCAATCTAAATGTCAGATTTATTTGCACAGTGATCATAAATGATCATAAAATAATCAAATAACTTTCTTTAAGATATATGGAACCATACGAAGTTTGCGTTACTTGGAATAATGTAAGGGCAATAACAGTGTAATTTTTTAAAAAACAAAACCACTTATTTTATGAATTAACTTTTATTTATTAAATGTAATAAATTATTTAGCAAATTTTTAAAGAATAATGCGCAAATAAATAATCCAATATATATAATAGCCGATATACATTAACCATTTGCATATGTATTTAATCTTGATAAATAATCCAATTGTGTTGTTTCTATCAAACTATTTTAAATTGTAATGTACTGTGGGAAACAAGTTTACTTTTAATTTTGTCTGATTCTTAACTGCATGCTTTTATTTTAAAAGTGTTACATCTGATAAAATTCCAAAAGATTTGTCTATTTTTGGTCCGTATCTATCTTAAATTAAAGCAAAGTGAAACTAAATCCTTACAATAGTGATCACTTCTCCGCACACTCTATCACTCGGCGACAAAACATTTACCACGTAGTAAAAGTGGACATTAATCTTACGGCGCCTAGAAAAAAAAGTATTAGTATTCCGATCTCCGCACGCGTACCACACATAATAATACGCATCTGAAATACTTCTTCTTTCGTTCCAAATATTTTATAATGTGTCTCGAAACACTTTTCACTTCACCGTTGAATTGCATAAAGTAGAATGTTGCTGTCCCTTCCTTATTTTTACATAAAAAAGTATGCACATTTTGTTGGAAAGTGACGTACAAAAATATAATAATATTTTAACCTCATGATTTAGAAATGACCACCAAAAGAAAGTTAATCAAAAGAAAAATGACACAAAATGTAAATTTAGCAATTATTGTTGTTAGTCAAGTGCAACATGTATGCTTTCTTCGCAAGGTTATTCGAGTGCATCCTGTAATCTATAGTCAAATTTAAAGAAATGGTACAGATTTTTTTTTCGTAATGTGTACTTTGTTGATTATTATTTTTATTAAGAAAAAAGTTGTGTGTTATACAATTCAGAGCAGTTTTTATAATTTTGTTTCCCGTAGAACGTAATTAATAGCAGAATTGTGAATTTAAATTGATTGATTCGGATGTAGTTCTTCAAAGAAAATGAAGACAAGTATTAGTAAGCTTTGTAGATCATTAAATAATGCCTTAATTTGATGTACTGGTATTCCAAAAGCGGCTCAATTGGAGATCGAATAAAGTTGTCGATGTAAGTAATAGTGAAGTCGATATATACCGAAAGGAGGGTCAGGCCTCCAAGCCTACTTTCTTTCAGATTGTCTGAGAGGGGAACGCGTTGCTACGATCAGCGTGTGCGGAACGGACATGCTAAACGGTCACCTGCAGTACACGCTAGTCTCGCGAAGACTAGGTAAACGATCTCAAAATCAATGGAAGATCTTAACTCTAAGATAGCCGTACAAAATCACTTCATCGTGTAGCGTGAGTTCGCGTTTCATTCGAAATATAAGAGTGATATTTATCAACAAGTGATATAAAAATCGTTCCAAGTTTGGCTACGATCAGTTTCATCAATTTATTACGGACACAAAAAATATATAATTATACGCTGTAAGTATGACCGGCTATTGAAAATAATCTCTCTGATTTGATCGAAGTGATTGATGGCTTGAGAATTAAGTAGAGAATAAATGGTTTAAATGACTGCTTTTGGTTGAGACAGTGTGAAGTGATAATCTGATTCACAAGGTATCTTTATTGAAAACAAAAGAAATGAGAAGATTGATTGAAAAGATAATTATTTTGTAAAATAAATATTTAGAGTAAAAGATTATAATGAAATTATTAAATGTTATAACATTTTTGTAGGAATCAATTTATCTTAGGATAAACTTTATTATAATAATAAAATTATTTATAAAATTTACATGATTATAAAACAATTAATAAGTTAAATTAGATTCTAAAAAAAATTAATTTGAGAATTTTTACCTTTTTTTTTAAAAAGTTTATTGTTTAAATAAATTATATTACAATAATCATGAGAAAATATGAGAGCAAAATTATTGAATGAGAAATGAAAATCATGAAAAAATGATTTAAAACGTTTTTTATGAATGTTTTTTTTTAAAAAAGAAACTTGTTTTCGTCGCGTTCTACAAATTAATTGTACTAGTTGTGTCTGAGTCTTTCAGTTTACTGAAGTATCACGTTTATTCAATTTTTATAGTATCATTTATTAATTGAAATCGTAATAATTGAAATTTTTACTATAAAATATGTATTCTAATTTAATTTATTAAATTCATAAATTTTTTAATTAACAAAATATAATTTATAATATACTATTTTTTGATTTAATCATTATAAACTTTTTTAAATATAGCGAGTCAAAATCAATATATTTTAAATGATTTTAAATCAACAAGTAACTTTCTACATACAAAAAATAAATTGCTAAAATGAAAAATTCAATGTCTGAAAGATCACAGAAGTACTGAAAATTGGTAATTGACTTTTTTGCAATTTAAATTATTACAATCTATTTTAGAAATCGTATTAATGATTTATTATTGATAAAAACTTTCGTTCTTAATTTTTTTTACACTGTTTCTATTGCTTGAACAATATTGCTTTCTGAGTGTAACAATAGAATTGATTCAATTTTGATTTGATGGTGCAGAATATATGCGAATATTTCTCATTTATTATCGTAAAATATACTTGAGAAAAGAAATTTAAATAGTTCAATCTATCTAAAAGTTTAAGGTCTTAAGGTCATTTGCAAAAAATATTATCAAAATTACAAAAATTACGACCATGAAGCATGAATGAAAAACATATATAATAAATCTTATTTTGACTTCAATACAAGTTTACTTCTATGAACACTAATTTTAATTTTTTCTATATATATATGAATATACATAGAAATACAGATATTATGAAAATAATTATTACAAGATTTGAAAAATTGAATTAATTTTTATTGACAATTGTTTAAAACTAAATTATTGTTGTAATTTTGTGAAAAAGTAGTTTTGCAAATAATTTTACTGACTTTATTTGGTAATTATTAAAATGAAGTAGTTAATTAAGAAAATATTGAAAAATTTCCTAAGAAAATTCTTATCATTTTATATTTAAGAATTTTATGAAAAATTTGAAAAATATAGAAATAAAAATGATTTAAAGTTTGTTTTTTATTATATTTCCTTTATGATTTAAAAGAAAATAAACATTTTTTAATTAGGATTTTCGGAACAAAAAAGTTATCTTATTATAACTATAAATTTGTAAAAATTGTACTAAATGCTTATAAAAATTATAATAATGAATAATTTATTTAGAATAAATATGTAAACGAGAGTAGCAGAAAAAAATCAAACAAAATGAATGTGTGAAAAGTAGATTATTTTACATTTATTAGCTAGAATATTTCAATGAAAATTATAACAAAGAAAAAAATCTTATCGATTATGTTCTATTTAGTAGAGAAAAGAATGTTACGAAGTCGTTCTCAATTTATTTAAAATATTAGTAACGTATACATATATGAAGTGTATTAAAGATAATACAAACACACCCTTTCCTCGCCCAAGTGCTCCGCATATATTAAGAAATATCTTAGCAGCTGAATATTTTACTTGACATGTATACATTAATATTTATCACCCATCTCCGACATAAAATTACTGAAAACAATTTTCCTTGTAATTTATCAACTTCATGAGATGTATGTAAAATCGTAAAAGAAACAAATTACTTATACTTAATTATAGAGATACATAAACTCATTTTTCATACGTTATTGCTCTCTATTCGAAGATGTGATTGGCAATAAACTTAACAACTTTTATTTTATAATATACGAATGTCACAAAAAAGGACGTCATAAAATTAGCTCACTTTGAATAAACGTTGTTGAACGAATATTGCACACGACTAGCAAATTTGCTATCATGAAGTGCAAAATATCTCACAATCTAATCACACAGGATACCATTTTGGGAGGAAATTATTAAAGATACGAATAAAATTACGCAACGAATTGGATAAACTATATAATGTGCATTTCTTTCTTCATTACTGAAGCATGAAAAGTATATTACTTGGCGAAAGTAAATCAACATCTTACTTAATGAAAACTAGTTTTCGTGAGACAAGCTTAAGACAAGTCTGTACAAACTTTCGTTTAAACAGGTCAGAAAACTTCTGCCATGTCACTTTAGAAAAGCGAAAACACTTTGACATTATTTTGGTTAAATTGAAAATTATGTTTATGGCCGTGTAAATTATATCCCTTTTTTTTAATTTTCACTCAGCCTTTGCGAATTCAGGAATTAATTGGCTACAAATATTGTTGGGTTTCAAAGAAAGTTTAAAAACATGAAATTAAATCAACCATAAAGATAAACTACATAATTCAGGCAATTTTTAACTTTGAGGGTTTAAAATTATAATAAAAAAAAAATTATTACGATGAATAATGTATTTTTGAAAAATTTAGTTGTTTTGAATTTACTACTATAAAAAAATCATATTTAATTGGTGTGAGATTTCAAATGACTAGACAAATTATGTTACTCTAATTAAGAACAATTTGTCATAATGATCCGCATAAATTTAACCAACTTGTGACATATGAATTGGGCTCAATTAAGTTTCACATAACATTCTCTAACATTTGATTCAAGGTATATAAATAAGCTATTAATATATTTTATATTTTATTGCAATTCAGAAATATTATTTTCTTACCTTATTATAACTGTATCTAATAGTATATTTACTGTGACTATAATAAAGTAATAAATTGTCATAAACACGATAGTACTGAAGTCATTAACATACTTGAGTATAAATATTTAACACATATCTGTAAAAAAATCATGCGAAACCAGCATGCAAAGAAAATTATGCAATGTTACATATTTTTTAGTGCCATTTTAAATTGCTGCAAAATTTTCGGAACATAAATGATTTTTCCTGCAATATCCATAAAACATTGCATAAATGACAAAAATTTTATTTTATAATATCATTGCTAAAAATTACGTGCAATTCAAATATGCCTAATTACATGTTATTTCAATGTGTTATAAAAATAATAAATTGTAAAATGTTAATTATATAGGATTTCAAAATATAATTAATCTTTCAATATGATATAACTGTTTAGAAAAATTTAGGTAATCAACTTCCGAATTAACTATTATATGTTTATAACGTATATAATAAACTTTTTTGCAATAAAAAACAACACTGAACATACATTAAGTTATAAATATTAAAAAAAACAACGAATTATTTGTGCAAATCTTGTTGCATGTATATCTTAATATAAGTACTTTCGCAATGAAAAAAATTTATCGCGAACGTCGTGTTACATCAGATGAAGAAACAAAGGAATGGGTAAAACAGGAAGTTACATTAGTCGTATTCATTAACTAAGTTATGAAAACTCATTAATCGTTTATTGCTAATAAGTAAAAAAAATTACTTTTAAAAACGAAGCCAATTATTAGCGCATAAATTGTATAATCAATTATTTGCATTCGGACCAGTTTATTGTTCAATTATCTGTATTTTTTCTCGTTTCTTTCTTACAAGACATGCAATTGACATAAAAGGGACTAAACATTACAATCAATTCTCGTTGGGAATAACTGATTTTAGACTACTGACTCGTTATACATTTGCTTGGCTTGCATTATTTGACTGGCAATGACAGTGAAATGCTACTGCTGGTGTTCCAAATAACTCTGAGTGCTCTGTATTGCGACGCTTTCATAATGTGACGTCATTAAGTGACAATCAAGAATTCGCATTTATCGTTATTTTTGAAATAAGCTTTCGAAAGTGATTATTTATTTTACATCAATTTTCATTCGAAAAAATTGCCAATCTTCAATGTATGAATTTTATTATAACAAAAACCACACTCATCTGAAAGAAGAAAATTGATGATCAATTTAAAGGCAATAATAATCCAGTTCATAGGAAATTAATGATTTTATAAAGAAAATACTCTCATTTCGATCTTAAATTAATCAATATACAAATCAGCAAAATGCAAATAAACGTTATCTGTTGAGCTTCTTTTTTATTCCTAAATGCAAATTTCTTTCCCACGCTACATATAAGATGCAACTATAAATAAAACATTCAAAACTTTTGCCTTTTCTCCTTAGACTTTATTCACTTTTAGAAACCAACGTAGAAACCAAATTAGACGTACTTTGAGATTACATATAAGTATAAAAGTATATGTGTACACCCATAGTAAAATGCATTATAAGAAACCGAGAATAACCATTTTTGTCGCTGTGTAAGTCCACACTAGCTGTCAGCAAATGTAAACGAAGACTATTGAATTTTCGCGCCCTTCTTAATTCTTTTTTCGATTTTTTTTTTTCACGAGAAGGACTTTTCGTTTGAATGCTTTCCAACTTGGTACAGTTACTCGATAAAGATTTTATTGACTCTTGTGAAATCTTAACCGGTTGCAAAAATACCTTTCACGGTTTCGAAAGGAATCAGAGTAGTTGTTTTCTTGCGAGAAAATTGCGCGAATACATGAGTGCGTACCGTTATTGCACTATGAGGAGACAATATCATGGAAAATTGTTTGTGAATTGCCTCCGAGGGTGCGATTATCGCGGTTTCACACAGCAGTCGCAAAAATAGCCGTGTGTTATATTCTTTTGAGTTGGAGCAGTAGCAGTGATTAGTTGGCAAAAATGTTTGTTACGACGTACAATGACCGTGATTTTGTGTTACTTTTCTAGAATAAAATTTCATTCAACGAACAGTTTATGGTTAAGTGTTTTGCAACGTGATTGTTTTTTCATGTTGATTCATTAAATTTGATTGGGAATTGTGGAA
>JABFPM010002025.1:0-17927 GCA_022817325.1 Idris sp. 1 HC-2018 | reverse complement strand
AATTCAGTATGGAAATTCTGAATAGTAGTATTTTAATTGCTGAATTTCAGAAATTTTTCAAAATTCCAAGAAAATTCTGAAATTCAGTATTTCAAGTTCTGATAATCAGTAATTCATTTTCAGCGTGCAGTATCAGAACATTTCATTTTTTTTACCGTCGGCATTAGTGTTGACCGATATACACCACGTGGAGGTTGCGCGATCGGATTTTGTATATCATTTGGTCCTAAAAAGGGCCGATTTAAATGGATTGGATAATTACACATCTATGGCTTCGTTGATTTTTACAGGTCGATTAGCTGCATCCAAAATACATTCAAGAAGTTGTGTTATAAAACTCTTCATGAAACATTTAAACATTCTTATCTCGGGAACCGTAATTTGTTGGGCCTCGAGCCCATGAGACATTTTGATCAAAATGTTTTAAACTACAACATTTTAAAAATTTAATCAATTTGACCGGGATCCATTTTCCATATAAAACGTGCGTCATTCTTTAAATTCGAATGTTTTAAAAATTTGTTTCTCAATCTTTAAAATGATTATTCTATTTCAGATATCCATTTCAAAAGAAATATATTATAATTACAGTCTTTATATTCCTGGGATCCTTGTATATAATATTTTTAGAAACATTTTATTACAAAAATGATTCCGAGTCATTAAAGTTGCGTCCTCTGGACCCGGAAGTACCATTGCCGCCACCTTTAAGTTCTGTAAAAATGTTTAAAAGAGGAGTAATTTGTGTGGATAGTGTTCAATGCGCTATTATTGGCAAGTAAGTTAAAATAACAAAACTGCACTATTACAGTTCTAAGGCTGTTATGTATTAATTTCAAGTATAAAATTTAAGAACTTCAAACTCTTTGTAAAATAATTTGTAAGTTCGATAGAATGTATGCTTGATAAAATTTGAATGTTTTCACATAAATTTGACATTAAATATAATATTTAATTGAAAAAATGTGAATCTTAATAAACCTTAAAACATAATCCACTTTAATCATAAGCTAAATTTAATAAAATTATTTTACGCATTTAAAAGTTAAAATTTTATAAATAATTCATATTATTCAAAATATATCACTTTATTTCTTAGAAAACCTTCATTTACTTTATTTAAAAAAATTATTGAATAAATACGATCCAAACGACAATAAAATATTTCTTTCCTATACAATTTTACCAGAAATATCTTTTCCTTGTTTGATTAATTGATTTTTATATTAAAATTAAATTCAAATTTTTATAGATCTATGTTGAAAAAAAATGGTTCCGCTGTTGACGCAGCCTTATCATCTTTGATTTGTAATGGTTTAATAAATATGCAAAGTATGGGCTTAGGAGGTGGATTTTTAATGACAATATATGACAAAAAGAAACAACAAACTGTCGTTTTAAATGCTAGAGAAACAGCTCCACTCAAAACCCACGAACACATGTTTGATAGAGAATCATACAAAGCCATAAAATCAGGTTATTATTTAATTTTTAACTTTAATTTTGTATTTCTAAAAGATTATGTTCCTAAAAAATTCTATTAATAAATAATATTTTATAATACAAATATAATATAATAATATAAATTAATTGTTCACAAATTAATGTAAAAATATAAAAAATAAATTTCATTGGCCATTTTAGGACCTTTATCCATAGCAGTTCCTGGAGAACTCGCAGGTTATTGGGAAGCTCATCAAAAATACGGAAAATTATCGTGGAAAACATTATTTCAGCCTAGCATAAAACTTTGCAAAAATGGATATAATTTAACCAAAGGGATTCATGACGATCTTTTAAACAACAGAGAAAAAGTTTACAACAGCGAAGAACTAAAGTTAGTAGGAACAAAAATTTATTATAACAATAATCAACATTATGTAAAACGAATTATAGAGCTATTTTTGTAGATCCGAGTACGAATGAATTTAGGCATCCCGGAGAAATCATCAAGCCAAATATTAATTTATGCAAAACTTTGCGGATAATATCAGAGAAAAATGCAGACGAACTGTATCGTGGAACTTTGGGACAAAGATTGATAGAAGATGTGCAAAATAACAAAGGAATTTTAACGATGAAAGATTTAAACGATTACAAGTGAGTTAATTTAATCTTTTTTTTTTCAAATATTAATTTGTAAATATTTATTTTCAGGCCCAAATGGGAAGAACCAGTAAAATCGAAATTCGGAAACCTGACACTTTATTCAACAGGTCTGCCAGGAAGTGGATCATTAATTGTATTTATTTTAAATGTACTAGAAAGTTTTGGATTTACATCCGGCAGTATATCGAGCATGAATTCAACGATTCAGACTTATCACCGAATCATAGAAACATTCAAATATGCATATGCATTTCGAACAAAACTAGGTGATCCAGAATTCGAAGATAATTCAGAAGTAATATACAAAAATTGGTATCAATGTCATTTATTTTCACCGAGAGAAATGGATATTCGTTTCTCTCGGTAATAAAAGATTATTATTTTCTTTATTTTGGACAAATACATTTAAGAAATATGTAATGTATTAAAAGTAGAAAACAAATGTAATTTAATTTAAAATAACTTTTAGTTACAGGAAAAGTTAACTTCCAAGGAATATGCGAAAATGATTCAGTTACTTATAAAAGATAACGAAACCCATAACGATCCATTGTATTATGGTTCAGATAATGTTTCAAATTTTGAAGATCATGGAACGACACATATTTCGGTGTTGGATTCAGAAGGAAATGCTGTTTCTGTCACTAGCACAATTAATATTTAGTACGTTACATTATAATTACATTTTTTTATTTTTTAGGAATTTAATTTTGTAAAGAGAAATATTAGTTTTCAGTTAGTTTGACTTCTTTAACTATTTCATCTGATTTGCTTTTACTTTTTATTATCTAATTTTATTTAAATTGTTATCTTCAGTGTTTTCAGTATTTAACAAAATGATTCATCATCATCAAATAAGAAAAAAAATTGTAATGAAGATTTTAGTTCAAATAATTATTTAAATAATATTATCGAAATTACGCATTGGTGTATGTTCAAAAAAGTTTAATCTATTAGTAATATCTTCTAAGATTGAATTTATTTCATAGTTTCAATTAAATCCAATTCTAATTAAATGTATATAATAATAAATAAAAACAGTTCAATTATTTTCTAAGTAAAAAGAATATTACCATAATTTAAATCTGGAAACACTGACCTTGTAAAAAATAAAGTTTCTTGAATCTAAATTCTCTTTGAAAAAAAACTATGATGGAGTACATAAAATTATAAATAAATATTTCTCTGTGATAACTTTTTGTGAGTTCGTATTTGTCAGTTTATACATTCGTTTTTTAATTATCATGAACAATTTCATTAGATAAGAATTTTGTAATAGTAAACAAACGTTTTACATTTTCGCATCATGAAATTATTTGTCGACGAATTTGATTGCTTTATCAGTCGGATTATAAACAGTAACTTTCTTTCCCCAGAAGTAGATGGTAGAAATCCAATATTTCGCCTGATTATTTATTCAAAAAATCAATTTTGTAAAGGGCCTGTAAGAACAAAAGAGATAGCTGTGAAATAAAAAATAACTACTCTATGTGGAATGTTTTATTTTTGTGAAAAAATAATAATTTATTTTTCAATAGTCAATCCTGAAGTTTTCCAAATTCATTTTCAAAGTGAATTATTACGTAAAGATTTTGTACATGGTCAAAAATGAAACTGAATTTTGCAATTACTACTATTTTTTAGTTTTGGAAGTGGCATAGTGAGTAAGCAAACTGGCATTCTTCTAAACAGTGGAATGGATGACTTTGGAGTTGCTTCAAAAACAAATTACCACGGAATTCCAGCGAGCTCGGCCAATCTCATAAAACCTGGAAAAAGATCATTATCGTCAATGGCACCAGCTATATTAGTTGACAACAACAACGACATTAGAATAATTATCGGGGCTGCCGGTGGCACCAAGATTACCACGAGCATTGTTTTGGTTAATACTTTTATCTTTATCTGAGAGTGTTTTTTGTCTTCTAAATTTGACCTAATTATGAGGATCCAGCCTGACGTAACATCTATACACTTTTTTCGCAGGTTTTAATAAGGTATTTGTGGATGGGTAATAGTCTGAAGGAAGCTGTTGATGCTCCAAGGATACACCACCAACTGTACCCGATGAAGGTGACATACGAATATGGAGTATTGAAACAGGTTCTTGACGGTCTCGGGCAATTGGGACACGAAACTTGGCGATACAGGCATCGTGGAAGTGTTATCAATTGCATAGTGCAACATAATAACACAATGTCTGCTTATGTAGATTATAGAAAACCCAACGGCAATGCTTATGGACTTCAGTAAAAGCTGAACAAAATTCAGAGTTTTGACTGTCAAACAATCGCGGTTACAAGCCGACGAGCCAAGTTTTCAAAAAACAAACATAAAACTTGTTATACTTTAATAAGAAATTTTATTTTTTATTTTCATCATTTTTCTTATGTTATACATTGTTTTAAGATGGATTATATTTGTGAAACAAATAAGGTTTTTAATTTATTGTATGTATGTAAAAAAAATTATTTATCAGGTTTACCCACTTCAATAAAATAAGCACCTTTTGTATAAAAAGAACAAACATTTTATCATGATTTTTTCTTTTCTGCTCCAAAATTTGTTTTTTATTTTCAGTCTCAAATCTAGACAGTTCTTACGATTTCTGTTATTAATTGTATAATTTTAAACACAGTATACATAAATATATACGTTTTTAAATAAAATATCGTAATGTGAATTTGTAGCAACTCTAAAAGAACACTTGACAGTGAATGAGATAAAAATATTTACGTGCAAAAATGTATTAATGATGTATTTTTGCCAAATGTTCTTTTTGGGAATATAATATCATTGTCTTAATAATGTTTCACTTTTCATTTAAGTATATTATCAGCTTTAATGTGTCATAATTTGTTTTCATTTAAATTGAATGAAAACTAACATTTCATCATATAAGTTTAACAGAAGCTGAAATTTTATCATAAAAGTTTAGTAAATGGCAGCTACGCATTTAACTGTTGTTGAAATAGAAATCACAATAAATAAAATTAGTTAAATATGTTTTTACAAAAACATACATAAAAAATACACTGTCCTTCGCAAATTTTATTTTCAACTTTTCTTAATTATTTTTTTGCAGTCATCATTAAATTATTTTTACATAATATAAAATTTAAAATAACGTTCTTATATATAATTATTAGGATGATACTCATATTTTTTTTTACTCATATGCAAAAATCATTACGTTTGTACTTATGGGAGTGACCTTGATTTGAAATGTTTATTTCACCATTCAAACAAGATTATTAAATTCTCTATGAAATAGAGTAAAAAAATCTTAAACATCTGATCTTTACATGTACCATAAAAAGGAAAGTCCAAATATTAATTAATAAAAAAGGAAACTTTCGACATAAAATTTTACGAGATTTTTCTTATATAATTTTTCTTTTCATCAGTAAAAAATTTTACAATTTCTAGCTATACTTCAAAATAAATAAATATTTAAATGTACACCTTCTTAAAATATCACCGTCATTATATTATGCGAAAATGTAGCCGCTCAAAGAGTTAAGGAAATACGTTAAATTTCAATGTTAAATGTTAAAAAATAAAAGAAATGTAAAAAAAATTGTAATATTGTTATCTGAAAAATGAGATGAGATAATTTTTTGTATAAATGTAAGTACTTTGAATGTGAGGAAATGTTTTATGAAAGAATACATTTAAATTATAATAATTATATTTTATATATATATATTTTAAATTCAAATTATACATTTGTTTTTAGTCTGAAGAAGATATAAAATATTTCGAAATGGGCCTGTAATCAATAAAATATACAAATTCATTTATTTATATGTACAAATGCAATTTTAAGTTCTCAAAATATTCAGAGGACTGTAAAACAATACCTTATATTTATCATTTTTTTTTAATTTTAAGTTTTCGTAAATCTTAAAAAATTTGATCGATTTATTTTTATTTTATTATTTTTAGTTGAAGATTAAAGAAAAAAAATAGCAAAAATTAAATTGATTAAACAGTTTAAAAATGGCTATTTTCAAGACGATTTTTTGCGCCACCTAGTGAGCCGAATTTTAATTATTTTGTTCAAAATACTTCAAAAGTATTTTTAATAAATTTCAAACG
This sequence comes from Idris sp. 1 HC-2018, assembly GCA_022817325.1. NCBI lineage: Eukaryota > Metazoa > Arthropoda > Insecta > Hymenoptera > Scelionidae > Idris > Idris sp. 1 HC-2018. The sequence continues at coordinate 11,717 of JABFPM010002025.1, read as the reverse complement.
AGTTTCACCACATAAAAGAGTATACTTCAAAGTATCGAAAAATGCAAAAAATACAATTTTAATTTTTTTTCTATTTTTCATCAAATTTCAATGTCCTCTTAATGATGAAAACAGTAGATTTTTTCTTTATTTTCAGCAGATCCAAAAAACTAAAACTTATTATTAACAAAACTTAATAAAACTGAAAAATCAAATTTCTTTGAAGATTATTTACAAATTATGTTTCTTTACAAAGAAAAAAACTATATACTTACAAAGAAAAAAAGTATTAAATTACCAAGAAAAAGTACGATGACTCTTAGTTCTTAACAAACCGTTATACACATGAAACAAGAGTTTAACAAGTACAAACGCCAGCAGTATAAATAAAGAAATCAGTTAACATATATATAAAACCAATTGATTAGCAGTTTGTATCAACGAGTTCAAATTTGAAACAATTTTTTATGCAAATTAAATATATCCCAAAATACAAACAAACAAAAATACAATCTTTGCTTTATTATTACATAATTGCTATAGGTAAAAAAAATAAATGATCTATTATTAAATTAAAATAACCTAAACAAGAAAATTAGCAAAAAAATATGACTAATTTTGTTATCTTGAAAAATATTTCTAGATTATATGAAATATCGACATTAGGTTTCAATCAAGCACGCATGCGCTCGTAGATTATTCCAGTTCTTTTAAACAGCACATATGAAATGAAAATAAAACGAACCGTTAAATTCAATAATCTTTTAACGTAAAGAGAAAAAGTTTTCAATCCGCGTATGCATTAATAATAAATATATGCCAAGAGTAAACATTTACGTCTGAAACTGTACAACAAAAACAAATCAAACAAAAAAAACAAAAATGTTTTAAACCCAAAAACATACCAAAAGTAAATAAACATTATTAAAAAATCAAAAACAAACAAAAACAAAACTAAATTAAAAAATCAAATAACAGTATATAATTTTGTTTTCTAACGGAAATATTGTAATTTGAAAATGTTTACACAAATAATTTTTTGTTTAAATAAACAAAAAAACATTTTTCAGTTTAATTATGAATCAATAGACAAGTAAAACTATATATATATGCGAAAAGAGGAACGTAATATTCGAGATTGTTGATGAGTTTGTACGCATGCGCGGCCGAACTGCGCTTATAAATTTAAGCGCGAAAGGTGGGGAGAAGTCAGTACACAAACAACAAAGGTGACAAAAGAATCGTCGCAATTTAAATTGAAAAAAAAACAAGTGAACAGTGTTAATTTTGCTGTTGAACAAAACAGACGCGAACAGCATGTCAGACGTCGACCAGTACGAGCACTTCAACTACGACCACGACAAGTACATCTTTACCAACCACGGCGGCAAACAAAGAAGCAAACGCGAAGCTATGACCCACACCAACCACTTTGATCCGTGCGGTCATTCCAGAAAGATTACCACAAAGCTCATGAACACCGAGCACAACAAACGACAAACCATCAAAGTCAAGTCATAAATTCAAAAATAACCAGTAAGTTTAAAAAAAATACGAAAAACCAGTTCGCCGTTCAAGATGGCGTTCAAAAGTTTAATTGCGTATTGGAGAAAAGTTGATAAATAATGTTTTCTGTTGCAGATTTCCTCGGATTTACGCAGCATTTCTGGAGAATTTTTTCCTGAAAGTTGCCAACATTTTATCGCTGTTGAACATTCTTTTAAAAAATGCATTTAGGCATTTAAATATACAATTTATACGTTGATAATACAAGAAATGTCTCATAGTCTTTAGCGATGTAAGTCTGATATAAAAAATTATATAAAAAAAACAACAAGAATAATCAACGGAATAGAATTCCTTTTTTTTATTTAAGTTATCTCTCTTCTCAACACCTTCATGACTCGTCGAATGAATGTTCAACGTAGATCGACATTTAATCTAGTTGAAGCTTCAACGTTTTTTCTAATAGTTTATTGTACTGTAACACACACATACGCTGATTAAATTGTCGGTTTTTACTAGATTACTTTGTTTTTGACGCGACGACGTTGTGTGATAAATTGTGATTTGTATGGATGTATATAAATAATAATTACAAACAATATATAAGAAAAATAATAATTAATAAAAAAGTACTTAAATATTGATTGTGTTTTTCTTATTCATTTTCCTATACCTGTTTTTTTTGTTTGTTATTATGCAATTTGGCAGAGTCGATGTATGATCAAAAACGCAATAAAATAAAGACCTTGAAGTATAATGATTTATGTGTATATTAACATTAAGTCAATGACACAAACTTAAAATAGACTACGTGTTTTTTAAATAAAAAAAGTAAGTTTTTTAACTTAAGTTATGTTTGTTTATTTATATTTCAGGTAACCCTCATTCAATGATATCTTACATTTGTATTCTTGCAAATGCCGCATAATTTATACATATATATGTGTATAGTTATCCAAAGAGAGCATTCTTAGTTTTAACAATGCAGTTTAAGATTGTTTTTGTTCGTCTTTAAAACGTGTTATTACTGCACACGTTTATGAATACAGATAATTAAATTGAAATATTAATTTAAATAGTAAATATAATGACCAAAAAAGTGCGCACTATTTGAGGGAAAAAATGTTTAGTTGTATTTTTTAAAAAAATATGATCACTGTTTTATGGAAAATTGTGTAAGAGAGCATGATGAAATTGTAAACTAAATTTTAATCATTCGGAACTTTTTAATGAATATTATATTGAACTTTAACAAAAAAATTACTTTATAAATAGTTTTTCATTTGATTTAAAAGTGCATTTAATTGTTGTTTTAAAAGCAATGTTTTATGGTTTTTATTTATACTTTATTTTTGATAAAAGTCTATAATTAAAACTTTTTGTAAATTTCATTTTTTTCTAAAAAATTTGAAAAAAAATTACAAATAAAAAACCAATAATTATTTAAATTTTTAATTAGTTAATTTAAGAATATACAAAAAGTATATCTCTGATTGTCGAATTATAGAAAATAAGCAAATAATTTTTAATGATTTTTTAATTTTATTCATAAAGTTAAACATTTATACTTCATTTTTAATAAAATTATATAATTAATTTTTTTTTTGAAAATTTGGAGCCTTTTTTTTCTCAATAATTTGAAAAAAATTAAAATAAAAACTAATATTTGTTTAACTAACGAAATAAATAATTATTGATATTTTTAATTAGTTAATTTATGAATATAAAAAAAGTATATCTTTGATTATCTAATTATAGAAAATAAGTAAAGATATACTGTTAACTAACAAAACTAACAAAACTAACAAAACTAACAAATTTATTACCTGGATTTATAAAAAGAAAGTATGCAATTAAATTGCATCTACATAACTTCAGTAATTTCATTTTAAAGTTATATATTATAGCAACACATCTGAAACATATTTTGAATTGCATAAGAAATAGGGAAAAACTGCGTAGTTACTAGCCTGCTGTGTTCACTTCGCAAAAATTTGGACGTGATTGTACTTTAACATGGCGAACTACGACAAAGGACGCAGAAAGTGGGGAGAAAATTCACAAGGTACTCAAAATAATAATAAATAAATTACAAAACGTGACAAAAATTGAAACAACACTCGAGTTTGATATTTCGGAGCAAATTTCGAGTTACAGCTGCTCACAATGCAGGCATTTGTTATGGTCAAACTAACCTAACCAAGCAAGCTAACCTCAAAGTTTGAATAACTGATGATGCAAATTTGATTTTCAAATTAAAGAAAAGAAAATCCGCGAGAATTGTTGACACACAATTTTTGGCTTGAAAATACGACTCGTTTTTTTGTTTATAAGATTTTTACATTATTTTTTACATTTGAATATGAACTGCTAGTCATTGTTGAGAAGTCTGTAATTTGCAAAAGGTAAATTCGGAGCTGGGTTTTATTCTGAAATTTCTATTCTTCCTTTTTTTTTGTTTTTTGTAACACCTGCTAAAGTTGATTTTATTTTGGAGCTTTGTATTTAAAATTATGTATTTATTGTTTTATTTATGTAAAATATTGAAATGAATGTATACGTATTGTAGTAAATATTTTAATTATTTTTACAAGTATATGAAATCGTAATTAAAACGTTTTATACAAATTGGAGCACATCGTACAATTTGGAGTGTTAACATTAATATTTTTCGAATATAAATTTGAAAATAACAATTTTGCAACAGAATATTTAATTTTTATTGATTTAAAATTGTAAAAGAACTTTTTATACAATTTGGAGCACATCACAAAATTTAGAGCATAACTTTTTATTATGTTAGTTAATTAATGTAAATTTTAAGAGTAAGAATACTAATTATACAAAAAAAAATAATAATAAACCTACAAATAAATATTTAAATATTTTTTTTTATAATTTGGAGCACATAATAGACTTTGTAGCATATAAATTTTAATTTTCCAAACAAACAGATATGCCAAGTGGGGGAAACAAAGCACCACCTCGTGCATTGTATCGGCCTGGAAGTGGACCCCTCAGAAAGTCAGGACAAGGTGAAGATTTGAGTGAAAATTACAATATGCACAGCAGGCCAAAGACAAGTTCCGTCCAATATCGAATTAAGAAATATCGATTGGAAAATCAAGATGTCGATAATGTCTCAGCCAAATTGAATGATTTACACTTCAACCACAATAACCATGACCACCCGGAGCACGTGCAAGGCACATCAAAAAATAGTTTGTCCGACGACAGTTATTCGCGCAAGAAAAACAAAAAGCCAGAACAACAAATATATGTCCCGAAAAAAATGAAGGAAGCTTTAGCTGAAAAGGATGTTTCTAATAGGTATCTTATTGTAATATTTTTGCAATTTAAAATGTTGCATATAATTGATTTTTAAATTTCTTTTTTGTTTCAATTTGTTAAGATCTCCTGTTTACGGCGTCAATTGGGACCGAGATAAGGAGAAAAAAATTTGGGATACACAATTAAATCGTAGTCAAAGAAACGATAATTATAGAAATTTTTCTAGTAATCAAGGAGCAGATCATAATGAATCTTTAGGCAGAACTCACGATGATCGTAATAAACGTTATCAGAGTAACCGACGTAATCGGAATCCCAGTGAAAATAAAGAACGATGGAGATCGGATTCACCATTGTCAGCGAGAAATTTTGCAGATAAGAGAGATAATCGTGAGGTAAATAAAAAATATGTATAAATTCACATGTATAGTTTTAAACGTTGCTTATACGTATTAAGAATTTTGTAAATTCAATTTACATTTCGTCTTAAAATATAAAATTATACATTTTATACTTCTAATTTAATAATTTTGCTAACTTTAAATTGTATGTTTTATTTAAAATTAGCTTATTAATTAAATTATTTTATTTTTCCTTTTAAGTAATTTGCAACGTTAAATATATTCTAAATAGAGGATTTTTATAACAAAAAAGGAAACTAATTAATTGTTTAATTTATAGGGTTCTGAGCCACTTTTTATTACACCAAATAATACTCACGATTCTAACCGTATGAGGGATACTCGAAGTATGGAACCATATGGAGATAAGTTTTCTGGAAAACCACCTTCAGGGAAAGGAGGAATGAAAGAATACACTATTCCAAAAAAATCAAAAATAGAATCTTTGCCACCCAGATTTAAAAAGAAATTCCTCATAGAAAATGGTTTTGCTCCACCTCCTGAGCCTGCCACTGGAACTTCTGCAGATTGGGATGGAAGTACAGTTACTTTCTCTGTAAGTCTAAGCAAATTATGTATAATTTTCTTTGAAATAAATTTAATTTGTATTTAGAAATATTTGAAGTCTTGCAATAAATCATATTATTTTACCAAAATCAAATGAAACTTTTTTCATAATTATTGTCTAGTAAAATTAAAGATTTTTGTCTGATATTAATCAAGTTCAGGATCAAAAATGAACAGTACTAAGATACAATTTTGTTGAAAGGGTTCTGTGCCTCGATACCAACCTCCCATGCAGCACTCGCATACCATGCAGAATTTAATTCCAAGTGGACCTCCACCCCCTCACAATCAGTCACAGTCCAATACAATTCCAGCTCGAAGTCGAGGAAAAGGAAGATGTCGCAACGAAGATGTGGACTCTCCTAATGTGTTCAGGCCTGTTACTCCTGATCAGTATTCAGCAACAAGTTCTAGATCTCATACACCAAGTCAAGATTGTATTAACCGGTATTTAAGCAAACTAAAAGCTGTATTACCTAAAACTTACTTTAAACTTCAATTTCAAATATTATATAAATTTTATTTTCAGTTCATATGATAGAAGAGGCAGCAATAGTACGTCATACACTAGTATGGAAAGTTTAAATCGAATAGATTCAATGCCACCGCCAGCTACATCTCCAACACTTCCACCTAGAAGTTTAATGTCTATTAATTATCAGCAAAAAAATGTCACGTCTCCTACAAGTTTACAAAATACATCTCAGCAAAAGTAGGTTTTCATTTTTTCTTCAACTTTATTTATCAATTGTATATCTCTAATTAATGTGTTTATTCTCAGTAGAAGTAGTTCCATTTCATTTACACAAGACACAAAAGTGGAAGAAAACAGGCAGGACACCTCATCAAATGTTAGCTCCTCTAAAAATGAAAATTACAACTTAGTTAATGAAAAGGAAACTAGATTAACTTCTTTAGTAAGTATCATATATACTTATTTTATTTGATCATATTCTTATTGATTTGTTTATTTTACAGGACTGGTACGAAGAAGTTGAGCTGAACGAACAATTGGAGAGAACAAGTCGCAGCTCTTCAGTTTTAAGTTTAAGAGAAGGTACCAGTATGTCAGGCAATCAGCACATGTCTGGCACTGTTAGGAATAAACGTTCGAAAAAGAAGAAGAAAAATGATAGGAGACGTAGTGAGAGGTACAATTTTGTGAGAAAATTATATCTTTTTTATATAAAAATGATGTTTAGAATTTGTACATTTTGTAGTAGAACCTCGAATCATAGTATTGAAGAGAATTGGAGAACCCGAAGAAAACCATCTGGGTGTGATTCTGACGATGGCAGGCGGACACCACATTCATCGCAAACCAACCGTACATCAAATTGCACCAATTCCCAGCCTCCTGGTGTGCTTGTCTTACATGACACCAGTCAGCTGTCAAGAACACAACAACCTCAACCCCTGCAGCAAAATCAAAGAACTTTGTTTGATCCAAATAATCCTAATAAGCCAATTATTGTTACTTCTACTGGTAACAGATCTTCTGTACAACTCAGGTAACTTGTACCTTTGTTAAAAAAAATTAAATTTAGTTAAATATTAAACTTGCTTTTATAAAATTAAATTTACTTGTTTCAGAGATACTGAAATTGCACAATCAAATGTTCCTGTATTCCAATCTCATCCTACTCCACTTTATGGTTTACCAATTATTCAAGATGATAGGGAATCTAGTACAACTAATATTGGAGAACAGTTTGGTATTACTCGACCTGCGTGGTATGAACCGTACTCTTCAAGGTAATTAAAAAAATATACATTAAAATTATTTAAATTATGTTTTTAGGTAATTGTTGATACTAAAAAATTATTTTCTTTTCAGCTTCAGATCTGCCAAAAGTCCATTTCTTATCCTTGATATTGAACGAGCAGACAAAGAACTGCAGTATATTATAAGTTCTGGAGGACTAGTGTCCAATTGGGACAGAGTATCTTACATCCGAAATTTTCTCAAAGAAAGTTTACAAATTTTGCTCGAAACGGACATCAAATTCTGTCAAGCTGAAAATGTTGAGCAACACTTTTGGAAGATTCTTTTTTACAATATTATCGAGATGTTAAGAAAAACAATGTCGAAAGAGAATCCAGAAGAGTGGAATTGTAAAAAGCAGATGATGTTACAGATCATTGACGAAGGCACTGCGTATTTAGAAAGTTTGTTAAATGTTTTAGAAAAAACATATGAATTTAAGGTAGAAAATCATTTAGTTTCTACAACTCTTCCTAAAGGACTTGGTATGTTAGGATTAGCCTTAATTAGCACGCAAAAAATATTTTTATTCCTCGGTGATTTGGCGAGATACAAAGAACAAGCCAATGAGACTACAAATTTTGGAAAATCAAGACAGTAAGTGTACATTTTTTTTGCAAATTTTCATTTTGTATTATAAATTTTTACTAATTTAATTTTTTTTAAAATTAAGGTGGTATCTTAAAGCGCAGCAAATTAATCCTAAAAATGGAAGACCTTACAATCAATTAGCGTTATTGGCTCATTACGCTGTAAGTTACTTATTTATTTATATAATTACAGACATTTTGTAAATATAAGTTAACCTTCGATTAAATGTTATGTCCAATTAATTTCATCAGCTGTTAATTGCCAATAAAAATTTTTTCCGCTAAAAAGTTGAAATATAAATTTTACAGTAAATATTTCTTTTTTAATACACAATATAATAGTGTTAATTAATTGCAAAATAATTTAACCATATAAGCACTTTTTATGACTGTAAAATATTTCGAATGTTGCAGAGAAGAAAATTAGATGCAGTTTACTATTACATGCGATCTCTGATGGCATCGAATCCTTTCCAATCAGCACGTGAAAGTCTAATTACCCTTTTTGATGAAAACAGGAAAAAGGTAAATTAAATTTTAATATAAAGCAAATTTTAAAAAGTAAAACTGCCAAGTTGTGCTGGTTTTTTAATAATTTTCTAATTTTCTTTTGCCTCCAGTATCTACACTATGTAAGTAAATTTCTGTACTTGGTGTGAGTCCTTTTTATGCAAAAATGCTTAAAAATGTATATATAATATATATTGCATACATATTATATATATGGCCTGTATAGTATTCATATTAATTTTAATCTCATTTTCTTTACTTTTATAATTTTACACTTTACATTAAAGTGCACTACTATGTTTATCGCTTTTCAGTGCTATTTTATTAAAAATACAAAAAATGAAATAGTTTTCATTTTATTGCTTAAATCAATCATATTAATCATTGTTAATGAATTTAATAATTCATTTAAAATCAATGTAATTATTATATTTAGGAGCACATTTGTAAAATATTATATTTTGTATATGATTTTTTAATTGAAAAAATGTATTTATATTTATTTATTACTGAACTGTGTATTTTTATGTAATATCTTTTATTTTGTGGAATAAAATTTTATATAATTTTAATTTTTTTGTTATCACAAATTGAATTTCAAATTTGATTTTTCACTACATTACTAAACTAAAAAGTCAGTTTCTGTACACGTGAACACCAGAGAATGTTGCTTGGTTCATTTTTTATTAGCGCGCGTTCATATAAATGTTTATTTTAATAGTATGAATCTACGGAACGTAAACGCAAAGAAGCCCGTGAATTGAAAGAACGAGCGAGAATGAAAGAAAAGGAAGGCGCTTCGGCCGTGGGTGGTGGTTTACGAAGAGAGACATGGATTTACCCTGGTGGTCGTCGCGTTAGGCGAACCACATCTGCGAATTTGGCCAACGAGGCGATACTGGTACAAAGTGACTTGGAAGAGTTGTCTCAGTTAACCAGTGTCGAGGTATTTTAACTTTAAATTATATTTTTAGTTTTTATATTTAAAATATAATTAAAGGGGAGGTGCGACCAAAACGGCTAAAATCCACAATTTTTAATAAACTAACATGGTTTTTTGATATTTTGTAGTTGCCAATGGGCTGAATAAGAAAATCAATTGAAATAGGTTATTTTAGTACTATTTTGGCGTATTTTTCATAATCAAACTAACATAATTTTTGTTTATACAAATAAATAAAAAATCTGTCTTACAGAAAGTTTGATTATGCTATTAGGAATAACTGTGCAAAATTTCAGGTAAATCGGTTGATTGAAAATTGACTGAGAAAAATTAAGTTATGTACAAAAGAACATCTAAAATTAAATTACGAGATAATCGCGTTTAAAATTTAGCAACGTTTTTTCAGTATTTGTTTTGTTATTTTATATCTAATCATTAGGTACAAACACAATATTTTAATTTGCGATGACCGTGCCATAACTAGGACCTTATTTGGCCACTTTAGCTTTTTCAGCAGCTGATTTAGTCCTTTAAAGTTCATTTAATTTACCATGCAAATATAACTCATACCCAAGCACAACAGAATAGACGCTGCGCTCTACTAAACAAATTGTTTACAAAAATATTATTTATAATGCGTATATCGACATTTGACTTCAACTGCATTATAGTAGAAGGTTTAAAGTATCCATAATTGCAATAAAAAATCGATTTTTTTTCGATTTTTCCGCATTTTTTGGTCGCATCTCCCCTTAAAGTTTTAGTTCTATTTAAAAATAATCAAAAGTTTGAATAAAAAACTTTGAAAACTTAGAGTTATAGATTTTTGATTAATCAAAAGTAAATTTAATAAATACAATGTGTATAAATAAAATGCTCAAAAGAACATGATTTATAACACTTTTTGGAATATTTTTGATTTAATAAAAAAATTTAAATTATGAATAAAATTACCAATTAAAATCAACTCTTAAATCTTTATTTATAAATGAGTATAATATAAATACAATAGTTTAATAAAAATTTAATTTTAAGACTAATTTGTATTTGTAATTTTATATTTATTAAATTATTTTAAATTTGATAAGAAATATTGTTGAGAAATTTTAAATTATGATGAGCATTATTTTAAATTATAATTAATGTTACTGATTTTGAAATACGATATGTAATTTAAAATTATTAAATGATTACTTTTAATTAATTTGACTCATTTTAATTTATCAGATATTAATTACTAACCACTACAAAAGAATAAACATTTTGATTATTTAAAATAGTGATTTAGATATTAAATTAAACTGTCATAGAATAACATTGTTCGATTCACCAGCTTCTTTATAACAAAATTTTTCATGTTTTTAGAAGAAAATATATGTAATAATTGTATTTCTAATAATTCAGGATTGAATTAAAAATAATTCTTTCGAAATTATAAAAAAAAAATATTGTTACCGTTTGATTTTATTAATTTGTTTTTAATTATATAACATTATTTATTTTTGATAAACTTAAATGCAAAATTTAGTTAAATGAATATGTATACAAAAATTAATAAGAGTGCATTTTATTAAGTATGTACTTAAAAAACGGATGATTTTACTGAAAAAATAGACACAAGAATGAAATTCAAATACTAATACATATGTTCTTTTTTGATAGTTGTAATGCTTTAAAAATTTTTGGTGGCTTAAAACGATTATTCTTGACGAATTTTTTTTCTATCTCTAAGTCTAAGTTTTGTTGCAAAATATAAGAAAACGATACTTTTTGGATATATTTTTCAAAAGTTTTTCATTGGTTCTCCTTAACTAAATAAATTTGATAAATAATTCAAATTTAATATATTAATTTAATATTTCTTTTGCAGGTAAACAAACGCTTCGTTACATCATACCTGCACGTCCATGGAAAGCTAATTACCAAAATTGGGTAAGTAAAACACATTTTACAAGCAAACTTTTAATTCTGTCAAGTTTAACTTGAAAAATTTAGCGCTATAAATGCGAAATATTGTTTTACTCAAAATATTTTACCTAAAACCTTCTTCCAGGCATTATTTGTTATTTAAAAAATCTTATTTAAATTACCCAACATATAAAAGAAAAATTCAAAGAGTGGCCCTTGAAAAAAAAACTTTTCAACTAATGCAATCTCACCATGAA